>CAUYLG010059052.1:0-28689 GCA_963573385.1 Cacajao melanocephalus
CCTGGTTGGTGGTGTTTGATTTTATTTTTTATTTTAATATAAAACCCGCGTGGGCTAAAATTTTAATAATACATAAAAAAAAAAAAAAAAAAAAAAAAAAAGCAAAAATAAACAACTTTAAAAAAAATTAGAAAAAGCACCTATAGGACCCCAGTGGCTTGAAGATGCCAGAAGAACAAGATTTTTTCAACTGATTACAAAGAAATCCCAAACATCACCCCTTATACTGACCTAGAGTTGTGTGGTGCTCAGATAAAATTCACTGTGTTGTTCAACTCGAACAATAATGACAATGATTATTCTGCTGTGCCAGGCACTATTCTAAGTGCTTTCTATTCATTAACTCTTTTAATACTCACAACAGCTACACCTATAAGATAGGTACTGTTTTTCTCCCATTTTACAGATGAGCAAACAGGCACAAAGGGATGCTAAGATCACAGGAGAGGACGATCCAGGATTCTAATACAGGAAATCTAGCCACAAAACCTGCTCTTATTGTTTGAGACAAACTCTCACTTTGTTGCCCAGACTGGAGTGCAGTGGCACATCTCTGTTCACTGCAACCTCCACCCCCTGGGTTCAAGCAATTCTCCTGCCTCAGCCTTATGAGTAGCTAGGACTACAGGTGTACACCACCACACTGGGCTAATTTTTGTATTTTTAGTAGAGATGTGGTTTTACCATGTTGGCCAGGCTGGTCTCAAACTCCTGACCTCAAGTGATCCGCCTGTCTTGGCCTCCCAAAGTGCTGGGATTACAGCTGTGAGCCACTGCACCCAGCTCACAAAACCTGCTCTTAACCAGAGTGGAACCACTTATTGGAAGTCAGAAAGTGTTGGACTCTCCTCTCAACTGTGCCATAAGCTCAACATAATCAGTATGTTATGTGAGACAGAGCTAGCCTGAGGAACCCCACTTCCTGTGACAGGAGAACCAGTAATTCAAACTTTCATGGGCAAAAAGATAAAGCAACAATCCCCAAGTGCCTTCAACACTACATGCAAAGATAGCCAGTGGCTATCTTCTGTGGCAGAGAAGTAGAAGTGATGGGGTGAGTGAACTTCCAGAAGGTGGAGTGGGTCAGGTGTGACCTGAAGTCCCAGTACTCTCTGCAAGCTAAAGTGAGAATCACCTAAGCCTAGGAGTTTGAGGCTGCAGTGAGCTATGATCACACCACTGCACACTAGCCTGAGTGACAGGGTGAGACTCTGTCTCTCTTTTTTTTTTTTCCCTCAAGAAAGAGATGTTAAGAAGACTCTGTTTCTTAAAAACAAGGCTGGGCGCTGTGGCTCATGCCTGTAATCCCAGCACTCTGGGAGGCCGAGAAGGGCGGATCACCTGAAGTCACAAGTTCAAGACTAGCCTCGCCAACATGGTGAAACCCCGTCTTCACTAAAAATACAAAAATTTGCCAGGCCTGTTGGCACAGGCCTGTAATCACAGCTACTTGAGAGGCTGAGGCAGGAGAATCGATTGAACCCTGGAGGCGGAGGCTGCAGTGAGCCAAGATTGCACCATTGCACTGCAGCGTGGTAACAGAAACAACAACAACAACAACAACAACAACAACAAAAAGAAGGTGGAGAAAAAAGGGAGCCACCATGCATATGGGATATCAGAAACCAAAGCAAAACTCCTACTGAAATGGTCATCAGAAGCAATGTATTATCAACAGGACAACCACCCCTCAAGGACAAGGTCTAGACTGGAGCCCTGTCTGCAGGTAGTTATACTAATGACTAAACCTTCATGTTTTGGCAATTCCTGCTTAGCTGGGAGACTGGGAAACAATCCTACCTGGCTGGGCCTGTTCCCTGACAAAGACTCCCTACTGCTGTTGCAGGAAGTGTCGGCACACATGGTGACCGGCAGCTCCCCCCTTTCCTACAGGTTGTTTCCTGTGGCTGAAGTGCCTGTAAGCTGCCAAAGACCATAAATATTATTTCTTTCTTTTCTTTCCCAGCAGGCCTGAACAGACAGTCCCACTGTGGACCAAAAAAGGCCTGGGGTGTCACTGAATTTAGCAGCCAAATAATAGCAGTCAAGAGTCCTGATCCCCTTCCAGACCCATAAATGAGGAGCCAAAGGCAGACCCAGTCCCTTCTTCCTGGCCAGGCTGTGGGCCTTTTGACAAGCTGCGAATTGGGAAGGGGGCCCCAGAAAAGGAGACTTAGAGTTTCCAGGGAAAGGTGTATAAAGCAAAGCTGCCTTCAGGTTCAGCATAGGGTGAGAGAAAGCCTCCTCCCTGGAGTGAAGGAACAGCTCAGAGACCCATTCAGTGTTTGGGGAGGAGGGGCTGTTTACAGATAGATGTCTTCCAAACTTACGCCTCATCGAACACAGCCCCAAAGGAGGCAGACCTTTGTACTGCCAACTTCCCAAAGAGCACAGAAGAAAATAGGCCGAGGCTGCCCAAAACCAGCTTGACTGGTTCTACAGAGAAGCCCCTGGTCTGCTCCGCCTTCCTCATGTTAGGAAGAAAAAGGCCAAAAAGGTGGCTGGGAGCCAGTCACTGAACACAGCCCTCTTCTCTTCCTGCCCGCACCAGGTGTCCCTCAGGATACCTAGCACCAGTATCAGTGCCCATCTCCCTCCCTCTCCTACCAAATCATTTGTTCATTATTTGGTTTTATAAGTCTAAAATTAACGATTTGGTATAAATATATATATATATACTTCTGCCCTTTTCTAATGAGGAATGTAAGGAATAACTGCAAGCAGCGGGAAATAAGTGCAAACCCAAAGACAGACATCTGCGGAAAGAACCCCCACAGGGACTGAGAAAACTTATTTATCCTGAGATGGGGTCTCACTCTGTTATCTAGGCTGGAAAGCAGTGGCATCATTGGCTCACCGCAACCTCTACTCCCGGGTTCAAGCAATTCTCCTGCCTCAGCCTCCCAAGCAGCTAGGACTACAGGCACACACCACCACGCCCGGCTAATTTTTCTATTTTTAGTAGAGACAGGGTTTCAGCATGTTGGCCAGGATGGTCTCAATCTCTTGACCTCATGATCCGCCCACTTCGACCTCCCAAAGGGCTGGGATTACAGGTGTGAGCCACCATTTTTTGTCCAGATGCAGTAGCTCACGCCTGTAATCTCAGCAATTTGGGAGGTCAAGGCGGACAGATCACGAGGTCAGGAGTTTGAGATCAGCCTGACCAACATGGTGAAACCCTGTCTCTACTAAAAATACAAAAATTAGCTGGGCGTGGTGACATGCGCCTGTAGTCCCAGCTAATCGGGAGGCTGAGGCAGGAGAATTGCTTGAACCCGGGAGGCAGAGGCTGTGGTGAGCCGAGATTGCATCACTGCACTCCTGCCTAGGTGACAGAGCGAGACTCCATCTCAAAAAAAAAAAAAGATGAACAATGACCTATACCAAAAAGGAAGGGGCAGGGGGCAGTAATGTTCTGCTCAGGAGTTAGAACTTTCAGGGTTAACCTGGGGATAGCTTGGCTCTCCAGCAGTGGGAAGAGGGTGACTTCCTCCCCCATGAGGTTTGTAAAGGCTTACTCTTCCCTTTGCTGAGACAGAAGGGGGGAAAATGCATAGATAACACTTCAGTGACTCACTCATGTTTGATGAAGGCTGGGAGAAAGCCTGGAGAATCCAAGCTTCGAGCACAAAACGTACAAATACTGGAATCTCCCATCAAGAGAAGGAAATTCAGCCACCTATTTGGTTTGTCATTTTGCTGAACTTCCTCTGAAGGAGGAAGCGCCAGGTTTAAACTCCACCCACCCTTTCCACATCCCTCTCAATTTTTGCTTTGATGGGAAAGTAGGGAAACTGGCAGCCCCACCATGGCTAAAAGAGAATCAAATCCTTTCCATACATCTTCTGAAAGCAGAGGCCTGATAGCTCCAATCCACAGCTTAACCAAGCAGAGGGAGTAGAGGCTGGTGCTGGTTACTGTAGGAAAGCCTCATCAGGCAGTCTCAGGGAAGGAAGATGACCACCCTCCTCACCCTTTCCATCTGCTGAGGTTACTTCATCCCAATCCATTAATGGGCTTCAAAGTGCTGCTGGGGGGAGTCCATTTAGCAGAGGAGCTATCATGGGGCCAAAGGTGGCGCCCACCCACTACCCTATTTGTCGATAATGGGCCACAAAATCTGAGGCTTGGCTGCACTCTAGGCATAAAATATTCATTCAAGTCAACATAATACATATGTAGGAACCTCATGGAAGCTCCTGGGAGAAGAGAAATGCCAGCCAGGTGGCTAAGTGCTCAATGGGAAAGAGTTCATGAAGGCCTGGGTTAGTCCTGATCAAATGCCCACTGAGAATTGGGTTGTTCTGTCCAAAAGGGAAACAATCTAGTCTGAGAAGTTCTGACTCCCAAGAGCTCTAACCCTGCAAACCTCTTAAGCAAACAAGTCTCAATCTTTTCCTACCTCACAGGCACCAACTCTGCTTAGGACATTTATGCTGAGAAAAATCTCCAGCCCAATCTTTGGTTAGTCTGAAAGATTCAGTTATCCCTGTGCAAACTTTATTTTAATCTGAAGCAGGCCAAGTTTCAACAACTACCTTTTATCTATCTGTTTAGCTACTTCCCAAAGTCCATAAATTGGAGAAAAAAAAATTTTTTTTTTTCCTGAGATAGCGTTTCACTCTATCACCCAGGCTGGAGTGCAGTGGCACG
The DNA here is from genome assembly GCA_963573385.1 of Cacajao melanocephalus. Classification (NCBI taxonomy): domain Eukaryota; kingdom Metazoa; phylum Chordata; class Mammalia; order Primates; family Pitheciidae; genus Cacajao; species Cacajao melanocephalus. Next base: position 4,657 of record CAUYLG010059052.1, read on the forward strand.
AACACAGCTCAATGCGGTCTCGACCTCCCTGGCTCAAGCCATCCTCCTGCCTCAGCCTCCTGTGCAGCTGCGATGACAGACATGCACCACCACGCTCAGCTAAATTAAAAAAAAAAAATTGGTAGAGATGGAGTCTCACTTTGTTGATCAAGCTGGTCTTGAACTCCTGGCCACAAGCAATCCTCCTGCCTTAGCTTCTCAAACTGCTAGGAATACAGGTGTGAGCCATGGTGCCTGACCAGAGAGAAATTATGATAATTTACTTCGTAAAGTTACTTTTAACAGGTCCAAAAGTTAGAATATGGTAAATCTATGAACTCCAAGGACTCCCAAAGCCCTTGCTCTAACACTTCCTTCCTGATCTCTAGGGTCAAGCTGAAAGTGACACTATTTGGTCTAACATTCATCCACATTCCTGACCAGAAGGTAGCACCTTGGCCAGAATCAAAGGACAGAGTGAGAATTAGCACCAGGGCACACTGCTGAACAGCTCAGAGTATGGAGTGAGAAGCTAGCTAGCTGAGCCAATCTACCTAAGTGACACCGAAAACAAAAAACATATTTATCCAGCAGATCACCTGAGGTCAGGAGTTCGAGACCAGCTTGGCCAACGTGGCGAAACCCCACCTCTACTAAAAACACAAAGATGAGCTAGGTGTGGTGGTGGGCACCTGTAGTCCCAGCTACTCTAAGAGTCTGAGGCAAGAGAATCGCTTGAACCCAGGAAGTGGAGGTTGCAGTGAGCCAAGACTGCATCACTGCACTCCAGCCTGGGCGACAGAGCAAGACTCTGTCCCCCATCTCAAAATACATATATATATATAATACACACACACACACACACACACATATATATATCCAGAGTCAACACTGGGGTACAATGAATAGTGTGTTTGGAGTGGTCCAGCTATTCTTTACAGGATCTTGTAACTTAGATTTGTTTTCTTCACCAGTACTTCCAAACTCCCTGTCCTAGAACTGAGAGAATAAACAATGCCACTCACTGCCTAGAAGCCTGACAGCAGCCCCAACCCTTGCCCACTGCAGCAGAAGTGAGGTGAGTTTTCTCTTAATCCCTCTCTCACGGTTTCTGGGCCCACAGGTGGGACAGGTCTCAAGTTGAGTAGCCTCTCTCCCAGATGTTATGGAAAACTTTAGCAGGTGAAGTCTGGAAGCTGGACCTTTCTCCAGGCTTGCCTGTTACTGCTGCTGCTGGCTTGAAGACAAACAGTCATCTTGCTGATTGCTTTCACAACTGCCAAGCTTCCAGGCCAGCAGAGCCATTTGGAAAAGAAGTGAACAGAAAGCTCAGCTCACAGACTAAGAATCCCCAAAACTACCAGCCCCAGATTAGAACCCTCCTTCTGCAAAAGAAGTCTGTGTCTGTAAAAAAGCACATTTGGAATCAGATGTTACAAAAAACATCTTAAAGACAGAGCTTGGCCAGATGCGGTGGCTCATGCCTGTAAGCCCACAGCTTTGGGAGGCCAAGACGGGCGAATCACCTGATGTCCGAGACCAGCCTGACCAACATGGAGAAACCCCATCTCTACTAAAAATACAAAATTAGCCGGGCATGGCAGCACACACCTGTAATCCCAGCTACTCGGGAGGCTGAGACGGGAGAATTGCTTGAACCCGGAAGGCAGAGGTTGCAGTGAGCCAACACTATGCCGTTGCACTCTAGCCTGGGCAACAAGAGCAAAACTCCATCTCAAAAAAAAAAACAGGACTCAACTTTTTTTTTTACTCTCCTACTTTCACTGTTATAAGCAAAGTCAACAGCAGACCCGCAATCTCCCTGCGACGCAAGGTTTATTTTTATGCTTCAATATTTTGTGTCTGTGTGTTTCAGATGTGATCAAAGGTCTCCTGGAAACAGGTTGTCATCAGCCACATTTTTAAAGACGGAGAGGAAGAGCAAGAAAAGAGACTGGAGACAACCAGTGGTGTTTGTTTACCTATTTTCTGGTAAAACCAGTTTAAATAATTTAAATAAGGTGACTGAGGACTTTAGGGGGAGGAAATCAGCCCAACGAAATCCTCTTTTTTAAAAAATAACATTAAGACTACAGCAATGACCAAGCTTCCATGACTGCTTTAGCTAAAATCACAACAGGACCAAGAAGAGGTTTCTTTCACTTGGTGGCATGATCTATTCTCTATTCTCGAAGGCCAATCTTTGATATTCCTGGCCTTGTGACCTGAGGAGCTGCTGCTTGTCTTTTTTCCTGTTTTAAAGAACACAAAAATCAGGCTGAGCTCGGTGGCTCACACCTGTAATCCCAGCATTTTGGGAGGCTAAGGCAGGTGGATCACAAGGTCAGGAGATTGAGACTATCCTGGCCAACATGGTGAAATCTTGTTTCTACTAAAATACAAAAAATTAGCCAGGTGTGGTGGTGCACACCTGTAGTCCCAGCTTCACTGGAGGCTGAGGCAGGGGAATTAATTGAACTAGGAAGGCAGAGATTGCAGTGAGCCGAGACCACGCCACTGCAATCCTGCCTGGGAAACAGAGCAAGACTCTGCCTCAAAAAAAAAAAAAAAAAAAAAAAAAAAAAACAGGAATACAGGAATGTGAATGGAACAGGTGCATCCAAGGTTTTCCAAAGTTCCTGCTTTTACTGGAATGAGGCTTAATATTAAGTCAATACTGTGACTGGCTACCCTGAGAACAACAGAAGGTATGAAGGGGCTAAGGAGACTAAGTCCCTAATGAGTAGAAACAGGCTGGTAAATTCATAATTGGAACAGGATGACAATGTATGCAGCTACTGCTCTGGGCAAAGTTATCAAACGGCAAAGAGCTTACTTACATTCCAAAATGGTCACTGATTGCTGCTATCGTGAAATCAGTGGATGTGCACTACGGTGGATTCCCTACTATATGCTTAGCAGTATGCTAGGCATGTAAAGAAGAGAGGAAATCAACACACACACCACAAGAAAAACACCATGGCAATAATTCATTTACCTTTAGTAAACAGCACCAAGAAACCACATTGAGGCAGTCTGCTACTCTGCTCTGCTGAACACAATGCCCCCCAACCAGCCTCACTGAGAGAGCAGGCACTCCATCGCCACTCCCCAAATGCCTGAGGGTGCCACTCAGTCACTTGGCCTCCTCCTACCAGCTCACGATCAACAGTCTGGGAAAGTTCTCTAGTTAAGCAGGGTTTACCTGCTCAGACAAAGGTGGTGAGAGGAAAAAGGATGGAATAAGCAACCTCAAGAGGACCTAAAGAAAGCGATTCCCAGTAAGCAGAAAGACACAGTTGGCAAGCAAGGGAGGGAAAGACTGTGAGACAGAGAACATGCTCCTCTGTCTCCAAAGACCTCTGTCCCATGCAGAACCAGCTGCCAAACCCAGTGATGAAATGGAAATCAACCATCCCTCCCTCCCAACCCCTATTTCACCCCCAGAAGCAAATAATCCACAAGTAATAAAAGGGTCAATCCTGCAAAGAAAAACTCTGTCTAGAACCTCTTGAGTTCCTAACTGCCCAGGTGGCAGAGAGCCAGGGGGTGACAAAACAGAAAAACACAGTAAATGAAAGGGGGTAAGATTTTTCAGAGAAGAATTTTCACATGCAATAGAGTACAACAACTGCTCTACTGGGCTACAAAGAAAGAAGGGAGTAAAAGGGAAACATAAAGGATGGAATGAGGGGAAAGAAGGCAAAAAGCACAGCAGCCCTGGGGCTGCTTTTTCAAGTCAAGTTTTCCGGCCTAGGAAAGTTCTCCACCAAGAAAGGTGTGACAGGCAGGGGACTCTCCACAGAGCAGCCAGCAAAGGACGCTGGAGTCGGTGAAGGGGAGGGGTGGAAAGCCTCTCTGCTCAAAAGTGAGATGACCCAGAAAGACTAAGACGGGTGACAAACCATAGCACTGATTGCCAGGACGAGGGGGCCATGTAGAGTCGTGAGGCTGAGGTGTAGCTCAAGAAACTAGCACGAAAAACACCTGGACTTCCTGGGAATTACAGAGACTAGCCGATAGGAACAGAATGGATCCAATCATGGTGGGGAACACATACACATGAAGAAGGCAGGAAACTAACGTGGAGACGAAGGGCAACCCTGATTAAAAGGCACAGTAAGGAAGATGGGGTGAGGGTGGAGAAACAGGAAGGCAACAAGCAAGGTCCAGGCACAGGAGTGAAGACACGAAAAGGCATCATGGTTTGTGTTCCAGGGTACAAAGACAGAAAGGCAAAAACTGTGATGCAGCGAGGTCCGGGAAAGGACTGAGCAACAGGTTGTGTTAACACGGTGGAGCCAAGTGTCTTTCAGTTGGGAGGAAGAGCCCAGGAGAAGGCTGGCAGAACACTCACAGAGAGAAACAGGAGGCCCAGAGACTTAAAAGCCAAACCCGGGAGGAAGAGAACAAGAGGGACCCAAAGACTCTGAAGGGAGTGATGATTGGAACCCCAAAGGCAACCTGTGGGAAAACTATGCGCATGACAGCTGTGGGAAACACGGAAGCGACAAATGCCAGCGCCAGGATCCAGGGAGCTCCTGGAGAAAAGAAGGGAAAGTGATGAGCAAAGAGTAGGCGAAGGATTTGGAAAGGTGATGAGGGTGGAGCTGGTGGGTTGCAAGCAAGAGGGAGAGCACAATTTGGAAAACGACGAAGCAGGGTAGAAAAAGCTGAGGGAACTGCAAGGGGCCAAGATCGAGAGTACAGTCCTGGGCAAGGACCCTGAGGGTGATAACCAGAGACTAGCAGAACCGGTGCGGGCGGAGGGGAAGCGAGGCAGGAGAGGCGAAGGGAGAGGTGGACAAAGATCTGTGGCAAATCGCGGGGTGCTGCTATTCGAGGGGCGGGAGGGTGGCTGCTTTAAGCGTGGGTGGAGGAAGACCAGAAAGGCCCCTGAGAGAAAAGGGGAAGAGAAAGGGAAGCTGGGGAGGTGACACGGAAGAGCGCAGGAGGGCGGTGAGGGGAGAGGGGGGTTGGCAGAAAGACAAGTGTACAGCTTGGAGTCAGGACAAGGTGGGTCCCAGGTCAGGACTCGGAAGCGGGATGTGCGGGGCCGGAGCCGGGAGCCGGATGACAGGGCAGCCGAGGCTTGCAGGATGGCAGCAGGGGCACAAGGAGAGCAGAGGAGAGAGGAGGCTCCGCAAGGTGCAAGGGGCCCAGCCAAAGAATTCGGGGAGCCCTCAGGGCTCCTTACCTGCTCCGTGTCCCTCTCGTTCAGCGTGGGTAGGGGGGTCCGGGCGCTGGACATGGCGCCGGTATCTCGGGGGAGGGAACCGAGAAGCTTGGAGGAAGGGAGGGAAGGGAAGGCGCGGAGCCCGGCCGGGCGGGGCTTCTCACAGCAGGAGCACCCGCCGCATGGGCCCCGGCCGGGGGTGCGGGGAGGCCTGGCAGCCGCTCACGCCAGCCCGGGGATGCGCCGCTCGGGCTAGGCCGCGCCGGCTCCGAGCGGCTCCGGACCGCACCCCCCCGACCCCCGGCTGGGCTGTGCCGCCCTTCGGCCGGGCCGCGCCGCTCCGCCTACTCTCTGCCGCCGCAGCCGGCCGCCTGCCTCGCTCCTCCCCTGCCCTCAGCGGCACTGCTCCGCGCCCGGCACACAGGCAGCCGCCGCCGGACCTGCTGCTCCCAACATGGCCGCCACCACCGCCGGCCCTCGGCTCTTTCCGCCGGCAGCAGCCGGAAACAACCGAAGCGGCTAGAAACGAGAGGTGGGGCGCGCCTTCTCCTCCCAGCCACAGACTACGGGTGAATTCCGGAAACAGCCGAAGAAGGTAACCCCCCCCCCCCCGCCCCGGGGACACGCGCACCTCCTGGATTCCGAAGACGAAGCTTCGGCTCTGTTTACGGAATTTCACGAAGCGACCTCGGGTATCTACCCCCGCCCCCTTACACAACCATCCAGCCACGCCCACCGGCCTTCCCCCGCCCACTTCGAGGGCTTTCGGCAGTTTCCGGAAACACCCGAAGCTGCTCCGCATGCTGAGCCGGCCACGCCCCCTCCCGCCGCGCTGCCGAGGGCGGTCGTCGGCCATTTCCGGTAACACCCGAGGCCCTCCGAGCCCTCGGTCGTTTCCCCGGGTGGCTCTCGGAGTCTGATTCGCTTCGTGTCTTTCCGTCAGTTTTCGGGTATTTTCAAATCTTGAACATGAAGCGTGGGTCACCTGTCCGTGCTTGTGATTTGACTAAATACAAAACAAGGTTGTTAGCCGTCCCTGCGATTAGCATCCTCTGGTTCTATAGCAACTTCCTGTCTGCATTTCTGTCCGTCTGTCCCTCAGCTCATAAAATCCACCTCCCTTTTATCATCTAGCCTACCAACATACCTGTCAAATGCAGAATCAGTCTATTGCCTGTCTGCCTCCTATCCACCACTTGCCATCGTCTATCTTGGCTTCTATGGAACCCCGCATCTAGTCCGCAGGGCTCGGCAAGGCCCCAGGCAGGCCCAGGGGAGCGTCCTCTGCACCGGATGCGGGAGCGTCCAGGTCCCTGCAGTTCAGCCCCAGCTCTGCCAAGTGAAAATGCTGCGTGATCACATAACATCACTGAGTTTAGGCTCCTCTTTCCTATGCCTTTCTCCTACGTTGACACTCAAAATGACATTTCTGTATTCCAATTACCTTGTAAAATGCCTCTGCAAGATAAGGTATTTAAAGTTTCTTTTCTTTCTCTGGGCCTCATTTTCCCCATCAGTAAAGTGAAGCCATTGGATTAATGAACTCTGAGGTCCTTCTCAACTTTGGAGAGCCCTTGACTAACAGGAAGTCTATTTGGCAACTGCAGTCAACTCCTCACTTCCCCTTACACTGTTACCAAGGACAGGCGGTATCCTGGCCTGATTTCCCCAGCACCAAGCTGTCCTTACCCATAGTAGCTGGAACATGTTGGAACCACATCCTCCCATCAGTGGCTTAAGGTGGGCGGGAGGCAGAGGCCCCACAGGAGTCAGAAACCAGGCTCAAGCAACAGGTTCCCAAAGGTACACAGGAGCAAAGAGGACCCAGGAGTTATTGGGAAAACTGCTGATTGGTCCCTGGCTACTTGACCTCCAACTCCCAGTTACAGCATCTTGAGCCAGCCTTCATCCCATCAATCAGAGAAGCAGGCATCTGAGCAGATGTAATTAGTGGGGTATGAAAGTACTTCCTAAAGCAACAGGTATCACCACACTCTTAGTAAATCCCTGGGACTCCAGCACAGTTCCCTACCCCAGCTCCATTCAAGTACCCACTCGTTGAGGAAGAAGGTGGTGAGGGCACACCAATGGAGGTGAGGGAAAGAGAAGGGAAGAGGACAGAGAACATTTCACTCCCCCAACCCAAATTCAATCCTTGAGAATCATCTGCCCTCTGGTGGCCAAAGGGAGACACATTGCCTGGTATCACCTCTAATAAAAGCAGGGAAAAGAGAGAGGAAGCAGTTGGTGGTTGATGTTCCAGCAGTCTCGCCCTGGTCCACACTCTTGTCTAAATAGACTCCATCTCCTCCATCCTTCTCACTGTAGCTCTAACCCTTGCCTTACCCCTTTGCCCTTCGGCTCTGACCCCTACCCTACCTATCCTTTTCTCTTCCTTACTAGCTTTGCAAAGGCTGTGGAGCTTGTCTCCCTCCCTTGATTCCCTCCAACCTACTGCACCAGACATGTCAGAATAATCTTCCCAAAGTCCAGCTCCAATAATGTCTCTGCTCTGCTAGAAAGCTATCACCAGCTCCCTAATGGGTTATAGGCAGTGCTGGCTTCATGGCCCCATGACCCATGTAGTCACACAGAGCTCTGAGCTCAGGAGGGCCCTGAGCTTGGATTAATGCTCTGCTGTCACCATCTTGAAAAAAAAATTTTTTAGACTAAATCATGCTTTATCACCCAGGCTGGAGTGCAGTAGTGCAATCTCAGCTAACTGCAACGTCTACCTCCCGGGTTCAAGTGATTCTCATGCCTCAGCCTCCCCAGTAGCTGGGATTATAGGTGCCTACCACCATGCCTGGCTAATTTTTTGAGTTTTTAATAGAGACAGGGTTTCACCATGTTGGCCAGGCTGGTCTTGAACTCTCAACCTCAAGTGATCCATCTTCCTCAGCCTCCCAAAATGCTGGGATTATAGGTGTGAGCCACCATGCCTGGCCCACCATCTTGAAATTTTTGACCAAAGGGGCCTTGCATTTCCATTTTGCACTGTGCCTCACAAGTTATGTAGCTGGTCCTTGCTATAGGAAAAGCCTTTAGCCTGCATTCAAAACTTTGATCAATCCTGCCTCACATTACCTTGCAATAACCTCTCCAACTATCACTGATCACACTTCTCCTTAACTCCCACCCTGCTGCCAAGCTCTCTCACTTCCATGCCTTTGTTCAAGCTGATAGATGATTGCCCGTTACCCACCTCAGCTTCCAGAATGACTTCAAGATCCAGTTCAAATCTCGCCTACTCAAATCCAGGAACCCTCCTAGTAATCCTCAAAGAAGAATTATTGCCACACATTTACCCCCTCTCTAAATCTGCAAACGTATTCATTCATTCAGCAAATCCCTATTGAGCACCTACTATGTGCAAAAGCCTATTATTTTAGGCTTTTCAGGTAGATTGGTGAACAAAATGAAGATCTCTGCCCTTGGGGAACTTACTTTTCATTCTGAGGAAGACACAACAAACAAAAGAGTCAGTATTAAGCGACATCAGAAAAAAACAGAGCCAGCTAATGGGGGTCAGGATTACAGGAGTGAGGGGCAGAAGACAAACTACAGTATTGAGGGGGTTCATGAAGCCCTCTCTGAGAAGGGTGACGCTTGAGTAAAAACTTGGAGGCCAGGCACGGTGGCTCACGCCTGTAATTCCAGCACTTTGGGAGGCCGAGGCGGGCAGATCACCTGAGGTTGGAAGTTCGAGACCAGCCTGACCAACATGGAGAAACCCTGTCTCTACTAAAAATACAAAAATTAGCTGGGCGTGGTGATGCATGCCTGTGGTCCCAGCTACTCGGGAGGCTGAGGCAGGAGAATTGCTTGAACCTGGGAGGGGGAGGTTGCAGTGATCCGAGATCGTGCCACTGTGCTCCAGCCTGGTCAACAAGAGCAAAACTCCATCTCAAAAAAAAAAAAAAGAAAAAAAAACTTGAAGGAGGCAAGGCGTGGTGACTCACACCTGTAATCCCAGCACTCTGGGAGGCTGAGAAAAAAAAAAAGACTTGAAGGAAGTGAGGACATGAGCTCTTTAGATATCTGGGGGAAGAGCAACCAGGCAGAGGAGTGTACCTGGCCTGTTTGAAGAGCAAGGGGCCAATAAGCCTGGAGTAGAGCGAGTGAGGAGGTGTGTGGCCATGGGAACCAGGCCTGGTAGGCTACCGCTGTGGTTTTTCCTGGGAGTGGGATGAGTTGCCACCGGAGTAACATGATTTAACTGGCTGCTGGGCTGAGAACAGAGTGAAAGGGCATGACAGAAGCAGACCCGGGTGACCAGCAAGGAGGCTTTTACAACAGTTAAAGGGAGAGATGCCAGTGGCTTGAGCCAGGCAGCAGCAGTGGAAGTAGTGAGACGTGATCGGATTTGGGACATATTCGAAAGGTACAGCCAATGGGCTTTCGGATGGGTTGGGCTTATGAGAGAGAGAGGAGTGAAATGGACGATTCCAGGCTTTCCCACCTGAACAAATGAAAACAAAACATACACAGAAAGTAAAACTGCCGAGAGGTGGTGGCATTCAGTGGGCCCTTCGGGCAACAGACTTTCCATTCCAGAACCATGACCTGATGTGTCCATCACCTCGCCAGAGAAGGCCCTGGTACTGGTGAACACTGCTGTGACTCAGTTGAAGCTTGATTGGCCACGTTTTGGTTCTACGCCAAAGTTGAGCAGGTTCCTTCAAATCCTGCTGAGATCCCTAGAGTTATCCAGGGCCGGAAAAAAAAAGTCAACAGAGCCAAACTGGTAGCTTCAAACAGCTCACAGCCAAAGAGGCTGCGCTGAATGTTTCAGAGGCCACTGGGGTGTGGACGTGGTTTTATGTCACTGAGATTAGAGGCGAGTGTGGCATCATCGGCTACAATGTTTGAAGATTAATCTTTAACATTTATGTTTGATTTATGATTTGAACGTTCTTGGACCCTATGTGATCAGACTACTATCTGAATAAAATGTATCAAAAATTTTAAATTTAAAAACATTAAAAAAATTTTTTTTATTATACTTTAAGTTCTGGGGTACCTGTGCAGGTTTGTTACATAGGTATACACATGCCATGGTGGTGGTTTGCTGCATCCATCGCCCTGTCATCTACCTTAGGCATTTCTCCTAATGCTATCCCTCCCCAATCTCCCCACCCCAGCCCCCCACTCCCAAAAACATTTTAAAATTTAAAGTATTTTATTAAATTTAAAATTAAGCCTGGACTCGGCATGGTGACATGCCTATAATCTCCACACTTTCAGAGGCTTTCAGAGGCTGAGGTGGGCAGTGAATTGCTTGAGCAGGCCTGGCACAATGGCTCACACCTGTAATCCTAGCACTTGGGGAGGCTGAGGCGGGTGGATAACCTGAGGTCAGGAGTTCAACACCAGCCTGGCCAACATGGTGAAACCGCATCTCTACTAAAAATACAAAAATTAGCTGGACATGGTGGTGCATGCCTGTAGTCCCAGCTACTCAGGAAGATGAGGCAGGAGAATCACTTCAACCGGCTTCAACCAAGGAGGTGAAGGTTGCAGTGAGCCGAGATCGCACCACTGCACTCCAGCCTGGGTGCACCCCAAGATGCCTGGCTAATTTTTTGTATTTCAGTAGATGAGGTTTCACCATGCTGCCCAGGCTGGTTGTGAACTCTCAACCTCAGGTGGTCCATCCACCTCGATCTTCCAAAGTGCTCGGATTACAAGCGTGAGCCTCTAAACATAAATAAATAAATAAATAAATAAATAAATAAATAAATAAAGGCCAGGTGTGATGGCTCATGCCTGTAATCCCAGCACTTTGGGTGGCCAAAGTTGGTCGAGGGGATCTCTTGAGTCCAGGAGTTTGAGACCAGCCTGGGCAACATGGGGAGACCCTATCTCTACAAAAAATTTAAAAAATTAGCCAGGCATGGTGGCACAACTGTAGTCCCACCTACTCGGGAGGCTGAGGTGGGAGGATTACTTGAGCCCAGGAGGTTGAAGTTGCAGTGAGCTATGATCACACTTCTGCACTCCAGCCTGGGCAACAGAGTGAGACCCCCCCTTTTCCCTTGTTTTTCTTTCTTTCTTTCTTTCTTTTTTGAGACAGAGTCTTGGTCTTTGACCAAGGCTGGAGTGCAGTGACACCATCTCCATTCACTGTGACCTCTGCCTCCCAGGTTCAAGTGACTCTCCTGCCTCAGCCTCCTGAGTAGGTGGCATTATAGGTGCCTGCCACCATGCCCAGCTAATTTTTGTACATTTAGTAGAGGCAGGGTTTCACCATGTAGGCCAGGCTGGTCTCAAACTCCTGACCTCAGGTGATCTGCCTGTCTTGGCCTCTGAAAGTGCTGGGATTACAGGCTTGAGCCACCATACCCATCCGGATCTGCTCCTTTACTAGCTCTGGAATGGCAGGCAAATCACCGTGTTCATCTCACTGTACTTCAGTTTCCTCACCTGTATAATGGGTGCAGTGTGAGGTGATCCGTGATGAAACCAGGATAAGTGTCCTGTCTGTACCCCATAGTTTCTAACACAGTGCCTGCCCATGAGGTCCTTCATGGATGTTTGTGGGATCTGAGCCTTGCAGGGTGGTCACCCCATCCCCTATCACCCACCTTTTGCTCCTGCTTCCTCTGCCCACCCCCACCAGACGTGGCGCTGGAAGAGATCCAAGCCATTGACGTCGATGTTGGGAACCCAAAGGCCAGCTCCTCTTCTTTTTTTTTTTTTTTTTTGAGATGGAGTCTCACTCTGTTGCCCAGGCTGGAGCGCAGTGGCACGATCTCAGCTCTCTGCAACCCCCCACCTCCCGGGTTCAAGTCATTCTCCTGCCTCAGCCTCCCAAGTAGCTGGGATTACAGGCATGCGCCACCACGGCTGGCTAATTTTGTATTTTTAGTAGAGATGGGGTTACTCCATGTTTGTTAGGCTGGTCTCGAACTCCCAACCTCGGGTGATATGTCCGCCTCAGCCTTCCAAAGTGCTGGGATTACAGGTGTGAGAGCCACAGTGCCCGGCCTCCTCTTCCTTCTTTGGAGGCTGGTACGTTCATCCTGAGAATGAGGGTGTTCCCTCTAGGGGAGAAAGGGACTGAGCAGATTTGGTGGCATGAAGGCTCTGGGCTGAGACCTGACTAGGAGGTGGGAAGGCAGACACCCCGGGAGGTGTTGCAGCCCCTTCCTTTGTCACTGCACCTGTAAGCAGCCTCAGCAGGGTACCCCCCTCCTAAGAGACTCTGGTGGCAGAGAGTCCCCAAGCCCATCAGAGACCCTCTCCTATCCCAGCCCCCATCTTCTACCATACCTCAGGGGTGTGCAGGATTTTACAGTTTACAAAGGGCCCAACATGCAGTCTCATTTGAGCCACACAGCAGCCCAGCTGTGTGTGGGGTGGAGGTAGGGGTAACTGCCGCATTTTCTGCAGAGAAACAGGAAGCACAGATTGGAGGAGCATCTGTTCAAAAGCCTCAGGCCCTGGACCAGACCGGCTCCACCACTGGGGTGCCGGCAGGGGCCCAGCCAGTGTCCTCCATTCCCATTCACACTCCCACACGCTCTGGTTCCTCTTCAAGGAGGGGGTGACTGTTCCTTGGTCTCAGACTGGTTTTGCGCACAAGAGAGGATTACCAGCACTGTGATATAAGAAGATATATATGTCGGCTGGGCGCAGTGGCTCACACTTGTAATCCCAGCACTTTGGGAGGCCGAGGCGGGTGGATCACCTGAGGTCAGGAGTTCGAGACCAGCCTGGCCAACATGGCGAAACCCCATCTCTACTAAAAAGACAAAAAATTAGCTGGGTGTGGTGGCGTGCACCTTAATTCCAGCTATTTGGGAGGCTGAGGCAGGAGAATTGCTTGAACCCTGGAGGCAGACAGAGGTTGCAGTGAGCCGAGATCACGCCATTGCACTCCAGCTGGGTGACAAGAGTGAGACTCTGTCTCAAAAAAAAAAAAAAAAAAAAAAGACATATGTATCTGGTCTTCATCCCGGTTTCTGGCCCAGAACTAAAACTCTTGAAATTTCCTGAGTGATGGACAGAGAGGAGCATCTTTTGTTATTCATAATAAGTCTCTTTTCATCACCCCTGAGTTCATGCTAATGAGCTGACTCTTGGAGGATGGGGCTGGTAGCCAGAGGAACCAACCACATGATTAGGGGATTGCAACTTTCATCCCTACCCTAGACCTCCACGCAGGGGAGATAGGCTGGAGATTGAGCCAATCAGCAGTGGCCAATGATTTCATCAATCGTGCCTAATGAAGCCTCCATGAAAACCCTAGATAATGGGGTTTGGGAAGCTTCTAAGTGAGTGACAGCACCCACATGCCAGGAGGGTGGCTCACTCCAACTCCACTGGGACAGAAGGTCCTGTGCTTGGGACTCGTCTGAACCTCGCCCTCAGTACATCGCCTGTTTGTCTATATCCTACGTAACATCCTTTATAAACCAGTAAATCTAAGTAAATGTTTCCCTGATTTTTTTTTTTTTTTTTTTTTTTTTTTGAGACGGAGTCTTGCTCTTGTTGCCCAGATTGGAGTGCAATGGCGTGATCTCGGCTCACTGCAACCTCCACCTCCCGGGTTCAAGTGATTCTCCTGCCTCAGCCTCCTGAGTAGCTGGAACTACAGGCGGCCGTCCCCACGCCCAGCTGATTTTTTTGTATTTTTGGTAGAGATGGGGTTTCACCAAATTGGCCAGGCTGGTCTCAAACTCCTGACCTTGGGATCCGCCTGCCTTGGCCTCCCAAAGTGCTGGGATTACAGGCATGAGCCACCTCACCCGGCCCTGATTTTTTTTTTTGAGATAGGGTCTTGCTCTGTCATCCAGGCTGGAGTGCAGTGGCATGATCTCTGCTCACTGCAACCTCTGCCTCCTGGATTCAAGTGATTCTCCTCCCTCAGCTTCCCGAGTAGCTGAGATTACAGGCACCTGCCACCATGACCAACAATACAATAACTGTTGTATTTTTTGTATAGACGGGGTTTCGCCATGTTGGCCAGGCTGGTCTTGAACTCCTGACCTCAAGTGATCTACCTGCCTCAGCCTCTCACCGTGCTGGGATTACAGGCATGAGCCACTGCACCAGGCCTGCTTCCCTGTTTTTTTTTTTGAGCCATTATAGCAAATTATCAAAGCTAAGGAGGGGGTTGCGGGAAACTTCCAAATTTGGGCTGGTCAGATGTACAGATGACAACCTGGGACTAGATCTGGCATCTAAAGCAGAGGCAGTCTGCTGGGACTGAGCCCTTAACCTGCAGGGTCTGTGCTAACTCCGGGTAGTGTCAGAACTGAATGTCAGGACAGACGGCTGGTGTCCGGAGAGTTGGAGAATTCTTGTGGGAGACCCCTCCCCACTAACATTGGTGTCTGAAGTATTGGGAATGTAGAAAGTTTTTCCTTGTTAGGGATTCAGAAAGACCTCTCACACCTGGGTCCCCAGGAAGGCAGCTGGGAGGGCAAGAGGGGCTGGCTTCAGAGAGCCAAGGAGGACCGGGGAGTGCAGGAACAGGTGTGTGGCTCAGCAGTCGGGGGCAGAAGCACCCTCTTCCCCAACCTCTTCACCCAAATGCATGGCTGGGCCTCAGCACCACATGAAGGTGCCACCACCAGCCCTGAGAGCCACTGGCATTCATGCAGAGTTTCCCTGGTGTTGCACCAGGATGCAGGACTGGGGTGGGGGGCTCCAAACCAGTGTGGAGTAGGAAAGCCCTGGGCAGTCGTCAGTGAGATCCTTCTAGCCTGGGCTGGAGTCCCATCCCCAGCCCCTTCTCCAACTCTTCCTTGGAAGCCCAGAGGTGCCACACACAGCTGCTGGCCACACACACTCATGAAGTCCCCAGGGTCCTGGCTGAGGCTGGGCAGACCCCTGTTGGCCACAATGTGGGGATAAAGTCACCCACCCACAGTCACTGTGCTGAGAACCACACTCCAGGGACCAGCATGCACTAGAAAAATGTCACACAGGAATACACACTCAGAGGGCACTCGAGAAACATTTATTGAGCACCTACTATGTGCCAGGCCCTAGGCAGGACACTTGGAAAACAAAGTCAATACAACCTGGTCCTTGCCCAGGAGCTCACAGTCTAGAGGGCTAAGCCATTAATCATGGAACAGCAAAGGTGCATTTAGCGTCACAATTTTACAACAAACTTTTACATACGTTTTTCTCAAGTGTAAACACCCAGCAACACAGTCGTGTGGTTTTAAAAGCACACTGGCATAAATGTAAACACAAGTCATAGGATTGAAAGGATGGGCGAAAACCATTTGCAATATTTGTGCTTGCAGAACCAAATTTTTAGCATTATTTCTTCTACCCTATCAGGTAGGATACAAGTTTTGCCAATCTTTGGGTAACAGTGTTTGAGACATGGGGGTTCCGTGGCCTGCCTGCTGTCACGCAGTGGGGAAGCCACCCTAGGTACAAGGGGTCCTGAAGCCCTGGCCACTGCCTTCTGCCCACCACACCTCACCGTCTTTTAATCTCCCCTGGACAAAGACCCTGTACATTTTTTTTTTTGAGACAGAGTTTTGCTCTTGTTGCCCAGGCTGGAGTGCAATGGCAAGAGCTTGGCTCACTGCAACCTCCACCCTCCAGGTTCAAGCGATTCTCCTGCCTCAAGCTCCCAAGAAGCTGGGATTACAGATGACTGCCACCACACCCAGCTAATTCTTTGTACTTTTAGTAAAGGTGGGGTTTCACCACATTGGTCAGGCTGGTCTCGAACTCCAGACCTCAGGTGATCAGCCCACCTCAGCCTCCCAAAGTGCTGGGATTACAGGCATGAGCCAGCACGCCTGGCCAACCCTATACTTTTGGCTTCTCCTGAGCTTGTCAGATGGGGAGAAGGGACCATGTCCCAGGAGCCCACCAAGCTGTGAGATCCCTCATGGGTACATGGCTGGCCCATGGCAACACTGTATCAGGTGAGCATGCAGCACACACTGCCCAGGCCCGGACCCTGCTTGCCTGAGATGAAATCCCTGGTCAATCTCAAAATCTGGTAGTGTTGGCCAGGTGTGGCAGCTCACACCTGTAATCCCAGCACTTTGGGAGGCTGAGGCAGGAGGATCACTTGAGGTCAAGGGTTCGAGACCAGCCTGGCCAAGGTGGAGACGGCGAAACCTGGTCTCCACCAAAAAAATACAAAAATTAGCTGGTCATGGTGGCGGGCACTTGTAATCTCAGCTACTTGGGAGGCTGAGGCAGGAGAATTGCTTGAACCTGGGAGGCCAACATGGCGAAACCCCATCTTTACTAAAAATACCAACGATTAGTTGACATCGCACCAGTACATTCCAGCCTGGGCGACAGTGCAAGACTCTATCTCTAAATAAATAAATAAATAAATTTGGCGGTGTCAGTGTCCTACAGGAATAGCTGCCCTCCAAGTCTCACCTGTGCCCCTACTTCTCCTACATGCACATTTGTCCACAGGTGCAGAGGTGCACGGTCCCGCTTCCCACACCTGCCAAAATGGCCTCCTTATGGTCCAGGAAATGGGGGAATCCAGCAAACATTTGGGTTTAATTAAGCCAAGGGGTGGGTGGATGAAGTTGGACAGCTGAGGGTGCAGGCCTGCGGGGCTGGACAAGGCAGGGCTGAGTTTAGGACCCCTGTGCTCCCTTCCCCGTCATGGGGAAAGAGAGGAGAGGCATCTTCATCTTCCCACCTGTAAGCCGGCTACCACCATTTCACTTTAGAAAGCTCAGGATAATTCCCAGCTTCCTGGGTGTGAGCACCCCATGGGCTTCCACAGTGGCCTCTTTTGGACAGAGGCCTACCAGGTGAGCCATAAGGTACAAAGTTCAAGAAAATTGCTTCTGACCCCATTTCCAGAGCAGAGAGGAGGGTAGGGGGTGAGACGCCTGCAGGTGACTGATAGCACAAGTTAGCCCTTGTCCCACCGCCCCGGAGAGGCCTGCTCTGGCGCTGTCCCACCTTCGGGAGAGGTGGCTCCCTGGCTTCCCCCAGGATCATCTTCCAGCCCCTCTGCCCCTCAGGGTTGCTCTAGATGGCCAGGTATCCTGCTAGCAAACCCCTTCCCCCAATGATGGCCCAGACGGAACTCTTAATAAAAAAAAATAATTTATTGTCAACAAAGGTGATATATACAACAGGAAAACAGATGAAAAAGAGAACGGGAGTGAACGGGGCACCCAGCCAGGCAGCCTCAGGCCTCTGCAGGGGTGGGACAGGAAGAGGTAATGGAGGCTTCCTGGTTTAGGAGCCTGAACAAGTGGGGAGGGGAGGTGTCCCCCGAGGTAGTGGGACTCAGTTCAAACCCCCTTACGACCACTCTTGTGTAAGGCACTGTGCCAAGGGAGAATGGTGGGGAGTGGGGGGGGTGTCATGGGGGACAGAGGGAGGGGGTCAGCGAAGGACTGGGGTAGGTGTTCCCCACAGGTCCAGTGCCCTACTGCACGACAGCCTCAGCCACCCTCGCCGACCTCGGGCCTGGCCAGGAGCAGACACTTTCCAGTGCCTCGAAATAACAGTGGATGCTGCCCAGCCCCCTCCTGCCCTGGCATGTTTCTACTCTCTCCTCCAGGTGGGTGAGCTGGGCAGCTCTGAGTTATAAGCCACAGGGGGACGCTGCCTCCTCCTCACTACCTCCCTCCCTCCTTCCTTCCCCCAGGTAAGCAAGAATCTACATCCCATTCCCTTTCTCTGGCTTCCCCGCCACAGTAGTGCTGGATTCTGACAGAACCGTGGGCCAGTCTGGGGTGTCACCTGCTCCCACATGCTTGGTGCCCTGGGGGTGCCTGGACCAGTCTTGCAGGAGGCTGACCGCTGGGGGCTCCTCCATCCGTACGCGGATAACCTGGAGATCCAGTGTCCCGCGGAGCCCCGGAGGGGGAGCTGGGCAGGGATGAGAGCAGAGAGCAGAGTCAGGGCCCCCCAGGCACCCCATCCTGAGGATGCTCCCTGGAAGCTCTGCA
This sequence comes from Cacajao melanocephalus, assembly GCA_963573385.1. Classification (NCBI taxonomy): domain Eukaryota; kingdom Metazoa; phylum Chordata; class Mammalia; order Primates; family Pitheciidae; genus Cacajao; species Cacajao melanocephalus. Next base: position 22,732 of record CAUYLG010059052.1, read on the forward strand.
AACTGTATCCCCATTTCCAGGGCTTTACGTCCACAGCCCAGTGCCTAGCATGAGGGGAAGTCCAAGGATGGCAGGAAGCTCCACTCCTGGCTGATCAAGGACTGCTGCCAGCCAGAAAATGAGGCTCACAACCTCCCTAGGCACGAGCCAGATGAAGCTAGGCAGCCTTCCTCCTGTGCGTATTTTGGCACAGGGACGCCTGGTGCTGTGTGCCTCTCCCCCTAACTCTTACCTGCAGTCAATTCCATTTCATCTCAAGCTTACTGGGCATCCTAGCTTAACGGGTTCTGCCTGAGTAGGGCAGAGGTGCAGGGGTGGGAACACCCAGAAGCAGTCTAAGGCATAACTGTGCCCACCAAAGAACTCATGGGGGACTACACAAGGCAGAGAAAAGAGCCCTGGCGAGTGCCCAGCTCCACACTGCAGCTTCCACCAGGTTCTTTATCTGCTGAGCGTCAACACCTACATCACTAGGATCTGGCATCCACCTCAGCAGTATGGAAAAGCCCAATGAGCAAAGCTGGGCCTCGAGACAGAGAAAAGAGGACTGCTGTGGCTAGTGTGCAGCCACAAAAAACGAGCATGCAACAGGGACATGTGCAAAAGTTACGTGACACTGGGGCCAGGAATAGTGGCTCACACTTGTAATCTCAGCACTTTGAGAGGCCAAAGTGAGCAGATCACTTGAGGTCAGGAGTTCAAGACCAGCCTGGCTAACCTGGAGAAACCCTATCTCTACTAAAATACAAAGAAATTAGATGGGCGTGGTGGTGCACCTCTCTAATCCCAGCTACTCAGGTGGCTGAGGCAGAAGAATCACATGAACCTGGGAGGCTGAGGTTGCAGTGAGCCAAGATCATGCCATTGCACTCCAGCCTGGGCAACAGAGCGAGACTCTGTCACACACACATAAAAAAGTTACGTTATATTTAAAGGCAAAACCAGAAAATAGTGATTGCAACTACTGCCCCGTCTATATTGGGAAGGATTCATTTGTGTTCCTTTTCTATCCTGTTTTTACAGATATGATTACTTAAAATGTGGCAGAGAAAACAGGTACAATTTTGCTGTGCAATGTGCTGGAATTTAAAATGACTTAGTGGCTGCCACCGAATTTTTATCACCTACCAAATTCTATTCTGTGTTCCTAGAAGCTGCTTTGTTTCCCTGACAAACTATAGGCTCCCTGAAGGAACCCTGAATCCCACTTTTTCATTAATTCAACAATAGTTTATTGAGTAACTGTGATATGCCCAATCCTCTTCAGATTGCCAGGGGTACAGCGGTGAATGGAGCTGCCTCAGTGGCCTTCTGGGACTTCACATTCTAGTCATCAAAGCCAATAAATCGGATAAACAAATTAAAAATGCAGTATGTTATCTATGGCCAGACACAAAGACGAAAAGTACTCCAGGGAGAGAGGACAGCAGAGGGCTGACAGGGGACCAGAAACACAGAGGCAGTGAGGGGTCAGCCGAAGACAGGTGGGGAAACAGCATTTTCAGAAGAGGGAAGACCAAATGTGGGTGCCCTAGTGGAGCATGCTGGCTGTTGCAGGAACAGCAAGGCCAGTGCCCGTGCAGGGAGCGGAGTGTCCAGGGAGAGGTCAGGAGCTGGGGAGGAGGCTCACTGGTCACCAAGAGGGCTCTGGCTTTCATCTAGAGTGCATCAGGAGCAGCACAGGAGGGCTGTGAGTAGGGGAGTGACTGGATCTGACTTGTGTTCTCAGCAGGGACACTATGGCTGCTACAGGAGAGCAGAGCATAGCGGGCAAAGCTCAGAAGCCAGGAGACCTGGCTTAGGTTTGTTTCAGGAACCAGGCAAGAGCCGGCCTGGACTAAGGAAGCAGCAGTGGATGTGGTGACAGCAGCATGAACTCCGAACTTGTTTTGGAAGATTGGCTGCTGGACTGATGCTGGGTTGGAGAGAGAAAGAAGAGGTTGACTGTGTGGGTGTGGCCACAGCAAATGAAGGCTGCGGCTGTCTGTTTACTGGGAAAGGGAAAATCGTCGAGGCTAGGCGTGGGGTGCATTGGGGAGACTGGGGGTTCAGTTTTGATGTGCTGAGTTTGACTTTTTTTTGAGATGAGTCTCGCTCTGTCGCCAAGCTGGAGGGCAGTGGCGCAATGTTTGAGATCTTTTAGACAACCATGTCGAGGTGCCACCTGGGCAACTGGAAAAGAGGATGGAACAAGGAAGGAGGGGCCAAAGTGGGTATTACGAGCACACAAGGCATTGAAAGCTGTCAATCTGGGTGAGACCTCCCAGGGAGCAAGGTCTGACAATGGCCCACGGCTGGGAATATTTAAGCACTTATTCATTCACCAAACACATAAACTGGGCCTACTCTGTGCCAGGCACTGTTTTGGCTCTTGGGGACATCACAGTGTAGGACTCAAACACCCTAACCTGCAGGCCCTTACATTCTAGAAAAGGAAAGGCAGACAACCATATGATGTGTTTCCAACTCTGGGAGCTGAGGATGAGCAGCAAGAGAAACTGAGAAGGAGCAGCTAGTGAGGGAAGAGGAAACCAGGCGAGTAGCTGCCTGAAGAGCCAAGGGAAGAAAGTTGTCTCCAGGAAGGAGTGAGTGATGAGTCCACTGTAACCGCCAGATCAGAAAGAGAAGGACCAGCCAGGCGCAGTTGCTCACGCCTATAATCCCAGCACTTTGGGAGGCCGAGGCAGGTGGATCACCTGAGGTCAGGACTTCAAGACCAGCCTGACCAACATGATGAAACCCCATCTCTACTAAAAATACAAAATTAACTGGGTGTGGTGGTGCATGCCTGCAATCCCAGCTACTTGGGAGGCTGAAGCAGGAGAATCATTTGAACCAGGGAGGCAGAGGTTGCAGTGAGCCAAGATTGCACCACTGCATTCCAGCCTGGACAACAGAGTGACACCCAAAAACCAAACAAAACACCCATATGAAGCTCACACTCACGCACACACATGCTCGCTCACTCACTCCGCTTTCTCCTTGGTCCAGCCTGGAAACAGCATCTGGTCGAGGTATCCTAAGCCAGATCCTTAGGTCCTACTCAAACTAAACACCAGTGAGACCAAGAGGCTCCTCTTTCCATTACTTGTCAGCAGGTCATTGTGGCCCACCCCCTCTCCTGGCCTGGACATGCTCCCCATCCTCCTCTGGCAAGGTCCTTGGAGGGTTCTCGAGTCTTCCTGGACCACCTCACATTCATATCCATCAGCTCAGCTAACCTGACCACAGTGGCCTTTTCCAACTGTGAAATCCATAATTTTTACACCTCTAAATTTTTTTAAAGTGGCAGGATCTTTATTTAAATGAAGTCATCAGAGAACTTCAATACGTACATAATACGGAAAGTAGAAACACTCTGGTGGAAGCCTCACAGGTTTCTGAGAAATCTGCCCAAGCTTTGGGTTCACGAGACCATCTGAAACCACAGGTCCAGAGCCTCTGCTCTGCAAAGAACTGCCATGAGGGTCCCCTGGTTTTTAAAGATTTACTGCCTCCAGCCTATAAACTGGAGCCTATAAACTCAGCAGACACATTGAGCTTTGGGGGACAAAGGCTGTCTCACTCATGCCATCTCCCAGGGTGCTTCCCCCAGGCACAGGCTCCAGGAACACTTGTGCACCACTCAGGTCTTCTGTGGTTTCCCAGGCCTCTCCAACCTCCACAAATGCTGCCACCGCTGACAACACCCTACAACTGCCTCCGTCCCTCTCAGATCACTCAAGCGGCCAGCTGAAGCCCCCTTCCACTCAGACTTTGCCCATTCACCCCAAAGAAATCTAAAAGCTCAGGGATTCTCTTCTCATCTACTCACCACTCCAGATAGGTGGAGTCTGCACACAGGGTACCCCAGGACTCGAAATGAAGGCTCCCTTTCGAGAATGAAACCAGAAGACCCATTAGACAGTGGAAGAGGTCAGCCATTTAGAGCAGGGATCCACCGGAGAGAACCAGGAGACTCGGGACACGCTCAAGTCCAAGCGGAACACAGGGTCTCAGGGAGCCAGGACTGGAATGTGACTCAAGCTGAAACTTGAGACAGTTAAAACTGTGATCTATATGAAGGGTGAAGCCTGCCTTGAGATCAGAAAAAGGCAGACCCAAATAATAGATAAAAGCAACTACAGACACACACACACACACAAATGGTCTAGCTCTGTCGGGTCCGAGGCCTGCCTTGAGATCAGAAAAAGGGCGACCCAATAGATAAAAGCAACTACAGACACACAGACACACACACACAGACACGCACACACACAGATAAAAGCAACTACACACACACACACACACGCACGCACACGCGACAGTGTAGCTCTGTTGCCCAGGCTGGAGTACAGTGGTACAATCTGATTGGAGTACAATCAGAATTTACTCAAACTCCTGGGCTCAAATGACCCTCTTGCCTTAGTCTCTAGCCTTAGTAAGGACTTTTAAAACTTTCTACAGAGATGGAGTCTCCTTATGTTGCCCAGATTAGTCTGGAACTCTTAGCCACAGGCAATCTTCCCACCATGCGACCCAAAGTGCTGAGATAGTAAGTGTGCGCTACTGTGCCTAGCCAAGGCTTTTTTCTTTATTCAAAGAAAGCACACCTGTCATCCCAGAACTTTGGGAGGCCCAGGTGGGAGGACTGCTTGAACCCAGGAGTTCAAGACCAGCTTGTGCAACACAGGGAAAACCCGTGTCTACAAAAAATTTAAAAATTAGCCTGGCATGGAGAGGCACACCTGTGGTCTTAGCTACTCAGGAAGCTCTGGCAGGAGGATTGCTTGAGCCTGGGAGTTTGAGGCTGCAGTGAGCTATGATGCTACCACTGCACTCCAGCCTGGGCAGAGATCCTGTTTCAAAAAACAAAAAGAGCACACCTGCTTTTTGAGAGCCCTACTCTCAGGAGAACCTCCAGCCACCCCGTTGGCCATCATTCTATGGCTCTAATTCCAAACACACATGTCAGACAAGCTGGTACAAGGAACCATGCACTCCTGACCCATTCACTTCTTCAAGAAGCATTTCCTGAGCGCCTGTAGACTCTGCTTTGCATGGAGAGGTGAACACAGGACCTAGGCTCAGTCTCTGCCTGCTGGACTACATTCCAGTCTCATCCTAATTCTGCTTGCTGGGTCATATGAGTGTGGTTGGCAGAATGATGCCCCTCCCTCCTCACCAGATGTTCACGTTCTAATCCCTGGAACCTGTGAGTTGAGTGTTTTGTTTTATGGCAAAGGGCAATGAAGGCTACAGATGAAATTAAGCTTGCTCATCAGCAGACTAAAAGAGAGATGATCCGGGACTGAGTGAGCCCAATATAATCATGAGGATCCTTGAATGGGGAAGAGGCAGATGAGCTGGAACCAGGGCGGTATCTGAGAAAGACTGACTGGCCACTGCTGGCTTTGAACGTGGAAGGAGGCCAGAAGCCAAGACATGCAGGCAGCCTGTAGGAGCTGGGCAAGGCAAGAAAGTAGATTTTCCCCTAGAGCTTCCAGGAAGAAACACAGCCCTGCCAACACCTTGATTTTAGCTGAGACCCATTTTGGACCTCTGACTTCGAGAACTGTAAAATAATAAATGTGTGTTATGTTTTGTTTTTAGAGAGGGTCTCGCTCAGTTGTCCAGGCTGGAGTGCAGTGGTGTGATCATAGCTCACTGCAGCCTTGAACTCCTGGGTCAAACAATCCTCTTGTCTCAGCCTCCCAAGTGGCTGGGACTACAGGCACAAGCCATGTGTGTTTTTTTTTTTTTTTTTTTTTTTTTTTGAGACAGAGTTTTGCTCTTGTTACCCAGACTGCAGTGCAATGGCGCGATCTCAGCTCACCGCAACCTCTGCCTCCTGGGTTCCAGCAATTCTCCTGCCTCAGCCTCCTGAGTAGCTGGGACTACAGGCATGCGCCACCATGCCCAGCTAATTTTTGTATTTTTAGTAGAGACGGGGTTTCACCATGTTGACCAGGATGGTCT
>CAUYLG010059055.1:0-56725 GCA_963573385.1 Cacajao melanocephalus
AGCAGTGTGACTGCTGGATTGCATCGTGAAAGTATGTTTAGTTTTGTAAGAAGTTGCTAAACGGTCTTCCCAAGTAGCTGTGCCATTTTGTATTCGCAGTAGCAATGAATGAGAGTTCCTGTTGCTCCACATCCTTGTCAGCATTTGGTGTTGTCAGGGATGTGGATTTTAGCTATTTTATTTTTTTTATTTTAATTTTTAGTTTTTGAGACAGTCTTGCTCTGTTGCCCAAACTGGAGTATGGCTCACTGCAGCCTTGACTTCCTGGGTTTAAGAGATCCTCTCACTTTAGTCTCTTGAGTAGCTGGAACAGCAGGTGCACTCCAGCACACTAAGCTAATATTTTTTCTTTTTTTTTTTTTCTGTTTTTTTTAAAATTATTATTTTATTGTACTTTGGGCTCTGGGGTACCTGTGCACATCTTGCATCCCGCAGGATTCTTGCATAAGTACATACATGCCACATCCCCCCACAACCGTCACCTACATCAAGCATTTCTCCTGGTGTTTTTCTTCCCCATCCGCCCTGTCCCCCACTGTCCCTCCCCTCCCCTCCCCTCCACCTCCCCATCTAGCCCACTGAGTGTTGTTCCCTTCCCTGTGCCCAAGTGTTCTCATTGTTCTTCACCAGCCTATGAGTGAGAACATGCAGTGTTTGGTTTTCTCTTCTTGTGTCAATTTGCTGAGAATGATGGTTTCTAGATTCATCCATGTTCCTACAAAGGACGTGAACTCCTCGTTTTTTATGGCTGCATAGTATCCCATGGTGTATATGTGCCACATTTTCTTTGTCCAGTCTATCATTGATGGGCATTTGGGTTGGTTCTAGGTCTTTGCTATCATGAACAATGCCACAATGAACATTATGTGTGCATGTGTCTTTATAATAGAACAATTTATAATCCTTTGGGTATATACCCAGTAATGGGATTGCTGGGTCAAATGGAATTTCTATTTCTAGATCCTTGAGGAATCGCCACACTGTCTGTGAAAGCTATCCTCTTAAGCTGAATCACTCTCATGTGGAGCCACAGGAGCAATCAGGTCCATGTTTGGGGAGGCAAAAACCTGAAAAGATATCTCAAAAGGGCAATTACAGTAGTGATGCTGCATATCCTGTGATCAGATCACACCTTAGCTCCTCTCCTTAGCCTGATGATGTTTCACTAGATTTACAAAGGTGGTTGAGATTTTAGGGAGGCCTATTATCATTTAAAACTAAATGTCATATTGGCTGGTTGCAGTGGCTTATGCTTATAATCCTAACAATTTGGAAGGCCAAGGTGGGAGAATTGCTTAAATCCAGGAGTCTGATGCAAGCCTGGGCAATAGAGGGAGACCTCAGCTCTACAAAAATAATAAAATGAAACAAAACTAAATGTCATATAAACTAAATGTTTCTCAAAGTTAGTTTAGCCTAAGGTCAGGAATGATGAAGGGAAAGGCAAGAGTTGGGGTGGGTTAAATCAGATCTCTTTTACTGTCATAATTTTCTTACTGATATAATTTGCAAAGGTAGTTTTAATCCCTGCTTTGGATTCCATAGCACCTTACTCTTAAGGTATTGGCTATAGAGATGGAAAAAGGCTGATGATCCTTCTAGCTTCTTCCTGCTGACAAAAGGCATAGTTGTGGGATGAGGTGGGTTATTCACAAGGGAAATAAAAATAAAACCACTTTGCAGCTGTCTGCATGTACTCAGGGAGTGTCCTGTTAGTTTTCATAGGCTAATGTGACAAAGATGTTAATATTCTTGCCAACAGTTTTAGCACAGCACTTAAATGAACTGAAGACTAGTCCTGAAACTAGTTCAGTTAAAGAGCTGTTTCCCATATCAGGATATGGCATCTCACATGGTCTAGGCTTCTGTCTGTGATGAAGGCAAATTGATTTTTAATAAGAGGCATTTCTATAGAGACAGAAGAAAAAGGAACTTTAATGTTGGGCACAATTTATCCAGATATTAGACTCAAAGAACCTTTAGTTATAGAAAAGAAAGTAGCAATTTCATTGAGTCCATGTCAGAAAAAATGAAAGAAAAATTTAAAAGCATTAGTTTGGAATTTGTAGCCCAGACAGAATTCAGAATTCAGTTCAAATTTCAGAAAATAATGAAAACTCTAGAACAATGGCCAAGACTAGAATCTAACAAAAGGTTTATTATAGTATTTTCTGAAACATAATTTTTCTCCCTTCAGTCCCTGGTTTTACTAAAGACAAATCATAGTAGGACAAAATTACTTGCAAAATAAGTGTTAGTCTTATTATACTTGACCTGAATATTTGCTTAAAGTCATAAAAAAAAGTATTTGCCGTGTAAACTCTTTTTAAAAATGGCTTTGCTGGAACTTTATTATATAAGGAATCTCAGATTAGACTTTTTAAAGCAATGAGCCCTGCCATGAATTTAATTATGCTTACAAATATTTGTATAAATTGGGTGTGTTCCTCACGTCAAGGTCCCAAGATAACTTAGGGTTCATAGGCCTGTCAGAAAGTTACATTCCTTACATTGGCTCCATAAATCAACTTTTATTCCTTAAAGCAGTCTGTTAGTATGCCATTTCAGTCAAAGCCTTGGTAAAGTTAACTAGTGTCTCCAATGGTATCCTGTTACAAAAGAAAACAAATTCTTAATGAATTTATGCCAATAACTATACTGTCATAAATTAAGTATACTTACAAATAGATTTCAAAATCTGGAGAAATCAGAGAGAAAGAAATATGCTCCATATTTTGCTCACAGAAATGTATTTTTACCCATTTTTTTAAGGTTGTAAATAGCTCAAAAGTGTAAAGGTTTTCTGGACCCTGAAAAACAAACACAAAAATTAGCAATGTTTCAAACAAAAACTCATAAAAGTACTTTATTGGCTTTTCATGCTTTCAATCCAAGTAATTAACTCCTGTTCTGCTTGATATTTATAAATTTTTCAGTTCCCCATGAGAGTCCTGGGAGTTGTTTTTTTTTTTTTTTTTAATTCTGTTCTAATGTTGCAATCTTCAAAGTCATCAGAAACCTGCCTTCAAAGGACCTGTCAGAGTCCTAAAACTGATTATAAAAGTGTCTCTTGGAAAGGACAAAAGTAAAACAACTGTATATGACAAACTCTGAGAACAGCAACAGTTAAAGTATGGTCATCTCTGTGGCACACAAAAATTTAGTATAACAATTATACTTATTACTGATAACATGTATTGAGACATATCAGAATTATAGAAATCTTACACAATTTTAGAACACGCACCAATAATATATTTACACAAATATAGTCCAAAGAAAGTCAAACACTATTTTATACCCTACATTGCTTCCTGTGTGATTTTAGTATACCAAATAAGCCAAATATATCTCTTTTGGACTTTAGGATATCTAATATCTAAAAGACTAACCAGATGTGTTTTTTTAAAAAGCTTAATTTAAAATTTTACTTTGGAAAGTTTGTCAAATATCAAAGTTTTCAATATTTTATATTACAAAATAAAATCTCAGGGTACTTTATGTATTGTTAGAGGGGAGACTCAGCTTTCCAAACAGGAGCCAATAAACTGAATCTTCCTCCTTTCTCTGCTCTCCTTTTTTTCTTGTCATGTATTCAAACAGTAAACAAAAATCTTTTATCTTTGAATATTACACAAAAATCTTGTTCAAAAGAGAAAGTCAAGTTTTACCTTCACATTAGTAGTAATATTACCTTCTTTACCCACCTTGTAGGTAAAACTGTTTTTTCAGTAGTCTCAAGTACATGTTACAAGGTTAACTTTCAGCAACTTTTATTTTGGGTGAGGAACCTTGTAAGTAAGCAGTTTTAACCATGTATCAAGTTGCAGAACCCAGAACAAGAACAGAATTGTGATGTCTGACTCTTCTCACTCTAGTTTAGCATACCTGGCTAACTCTACATGTCCCCAGACCTCGCCTAGAATATGTGACTGTACAACAGACAAGTCAAACAATTAGCAAAAAGTGATAGAAGTAATTTATGGCCTTAAAAATATCTAGCAAAAACAGTATTCAACCTGCCTAATTTGGACCAAATGTCTAAATGTTGAAGACATTTTTATTTTACTTTACCAATAATCTTTAAACTGTTTTTATTTAATAAAGATTATTAGAGTCACATGACTTAAAGGCATGAAAGTTTCTATTTTTTTCTGACAGTATGTTTTGAGTTATTTTTCTTTAAGCCAATTAATTACAGCTCTTTCATATAAACATCACACACAATACATATAGAAACAGACAGAAACACATCTGGTAGTATGATAAAAAAAGATTAGTTACAAGAGAAAAGAGGAATAGACAGGAGAAAACTGAGAATCAAGACAGAATTTCATTAACTGAAAAGTTTGTACAGGGAAAGCAGGGGCTTTAAAACAATATCTGTAAAGGTAACATCCTACATGAGATAAATAAGCCTTAACTAATGGTACGACTTAACCACAGTTGCACAAAATATCTTCAAAGAGATTATAAGCAATTTTTAGAAGATCTAGAATCTCCCGAGAGGAAGTTCCAAAATCAGAAGCTGTTCATGAAAGGAAAAAGAAACAAGAAATGGCAAAAGTCCCAAAAGTATCAATCCACAAAAGATCACTTCCAAAGTCGGGAATTGAATCCAGGCCACCACTGTGAAAGGACAAAGCCTCAGCAACAGAACTGTAGCATACAGTGGCTGCAATTCCCTTTCCCAGAGGCAGTCTAGAGCGTTTTCAAGCTTGCAAAGGATTTACCCTGCTCAAGAGAACCTTCTGAGTCCAGCCATGTTATTATCATGCATCCCTCTTTTAATTCAACCTTTTTTAATTGTTAAGAATAAGAGATCTCTAAAATCCCTTCTCTTTCGTGGCTGTGCTTAGTCCAACAGTGACGCAATCCAAAAGCCTATAAAAGTCTAGATAGTGTTTTCCAGGTTTTTACCACAAAACCATAAGGTATTTCCCAGGTTTTTACCATACAAGCATAAGGCATTTCCAGAAAGGAGATAGAGGAGGTATCTCTATGATCCCCAATAATTTACTATCAGAAATGGGCTTAAGATAGCAAAAGATGACAAAAACCCCATAAGGGAATACTTACCCAAGAACTTGATATATTTGGGATGAAGAGTGTGCTGACTCCTCTCAGACTCCCAGTCCTCTCAACTGGCCTCCTGACATGAACCTCAAAATTTCTGCCTTCTGGATGGTGGAGGCCAAGACATCATACCCTCTCATGGTTACAAAGTCATACTCTCAAGGGCATAAAGCAAGATGAGAGGGGACTGTTATTCCGTTTTCATTTGAGACCCGCAGCAAAGTTTGTAACCAATCAGTCTGCCAAGATGGCTTGAATAGCAGGCATATAGGGGTCCTAAGGCCACATTTTATACTGTGTTTCCCCTCTTTATGACAGAACAACACAAAAATACAAATTCATAGCACAAAGTACACCAAATTTGCTAAACCTAAGATGAGCCTCACAAATCCTTTTTTCTAGTAATCAAAACCTTGCAGAGAAGACAGCAAATGTTACCATTTATTCAAGTGGTTTGTACAGGGATAGAGAGGCCAGAAGCCTGACTGATAAAAAATTCTTACCCTTTTGCCAGCATGTCAGGTTTATGGGTTCCCTTTCCTTGAGCACCTCTGGTGATCCTGTTTGTTTTACCATAGCTTTGGGGCCAAAGCTTCAGTACCAAGGAAAATCACTTGATTCTGTTTCATAAAACCATAGGGGAAACCTTTTAATTTTTAATTTTACCACCCAATGGACTGCTTGCAGGAACTGAATTAATATTCTCCATTCTAGCTGAACAAGATATACATAACAAAACAGACATAAGGGTTCTCTGAGTTAGGCCTGTTGAACTTCATCGGTAATTCTTTCAGAGATCCATTCCACATGTAAAAACATACACCACAAAGATAAAAAAAAGGGGGGAGGGGGCTTTCAAACCAAGGTCCTAACTAAGAATTTCCAAGAGTATTCTTCCAAACTATCTTCCTATTCTCCATCTGATAAATCTCCTCAAGATCTCCCCAGTTGAGGAGAGATCTCCTGAACCAAGATGCTTCCTACTGTTTAGGGAGCGTTGTATCAAGATCCTCAATGGAGCTGAATGAGTCAGGAGAAAGAAGGTGTTGATAGCTTCTAGAATACCCACCAGACCAGTTTAAAGTTGTCTTAGATGGTCTTTAGTTAAATATGCAGCTGTGAGAGCTCATCTCCAGGTTTGTCACACTGGTCGGGGGCTGAAAAATCACAAGCAGGTGTGATGGTGAGTCCCTGACAAGCCAATAAATGTAGTTGCTTACTTTTCACTTAATAAATAGTGAAAATTGTATCTTCACTTATAAATGGTGGTTTCATGAAGAAGCACCCGACAGGTTCTTCCTGACTGCTGCATGAATAAAGACCATAGCATTGCAGTAAAGAAAGAGTTTAATTGATGGAAGGCCAGCTCACCACATGAGCAACAGAGTTATTACTCAAATCAATTTCATCTCAGGCTCATAGGTTATGGGTTTTTCAAAGGCAGTGGTGAGGAGGAGAGGGGGTAATAGGTGCTTAGTTCTAATAGGGACTCAATCCAAAAGCCATATCATAAGTGATTGCTGCTAACTGGTTGGGGCAGATAAGAAATCATAGGGGTTGGAAGCTGTCCTCTTGAGCTGAGTCACTCCCAGGTGAAGCCACAGGAACAATCAGGTGGAGCCATGGGGGTTAGGCTTACAAAAAAACCTAAAAAGATAACTCAAAAGGCCAATCTACAGTAGTGAAGTTATATGTCAAGTGAGCAGTCTACATGTTAGCTCCTCCTAGCCTGATAACCTTTCATTAGCTTTCCAAAGGTGGCTGAGTTTTGGGGGAGGCCTATCATCATTTAAATTATAAACAAAATATCTTTTAAAGTTAGCTTAGCCTAAGCCCAGGAACAATTAAGAGAAAGGCAAGATGGAGGGTGGGTTAAATTAGATCTCTTTTACTGTCATAATTTTCTCACTGATATAATTTGCAAAGGCAGTTTCAGAAGCAAAGGGAAGAGTAATCTATGCAAAAGTTATGGTGGCTTGGATAAGGGTGGTAGAGTAGGAGGTACTGAGAAGTGCTGAAATTTTGGATATGTTTTTAAGGGGTTACAACTGGATTCGCTAAAATACGGAATGTAGGTGACAGAGAGAAATCAACGATGACTCCACAGTCGTTGGCTTAAGATTTGAAACATTAAATTACTATTAACTAGAATGGGGAAATCTTCAAAAGGACCAGGTTTTGCGGATGTCAAGTTCGAAATGCTGATAAACTTCCATGTAGAATTCCTGAGCAGCTAACTGAATAGATGACTGGCCTTGTGATAGATTTAAGATTAATCATCACATAAACACAGTGTATATTCATGAGATTATATAACATTTTTAAGGGAGTGGGTGTAGATAAAGGAGTAAAATGTTGAATCCTAAAGTGATTTAATATTTAGTGGTCTTAATATGGAAGCTAACACACTTGTTATGATTCAGTAAATGGTAGGACATTTGAATGCATCCATTATACATATTTTTTTAATTAGAAACAAGTAACACTACTAACAATGTTTTTAATATTTAGAGAATTCTTTATAGATCCACAAAGTCCAGGGCTGAAGAGGTTGCTCAGAAATGTAATTAGGCACCCTGAATCTTTTTCCTTTTATTCATCATCATTTGTCCTTATGTTTGTCTCTTCACGAATACAAAGTAACCACTGCAATCCCAGCAATCCCAGGTGTTTTCACAATACAGGTAGGAAGAAGCAAGTACAGAAAAGGGGCAAAGAAAAGAAGAGTCAAGCCAGTCAAGTCTGCTTCTTTTAAAAACATTTCCTGGAAAGGTTACCCAGAGATTTCTGTAGTTTCTGAAAGAATAGCTGCAAGAGTCTGGAAATGTACTTTAGCTTTTCATATTCTAAAGCAAGGGTTAGCACACATTCAAGGCAAAGGTCAAACAGTACTGAAGACTTTGGGACTATGTGACCTTTGTCCTAGCTACTCAACTCTGCCATTGCTGCAGGAAAACAGCAGTAGATAATATGTAAATGAATGAGTGTGGTTGTGTTTTAGTAAACTTTATTTACAAAAATAGGAAGGACTCCAATTTGATCTGTGGGTTTTAGTTTGCTGAACCCTGCTGTATAGGAGTGTGAGAAATGGGAAAAGGGCCAGTGTGTGGCTTTGAGGGCAGGTATTTTATAATTATAATATGTATGTTCTAGGAAGCCTCTATTAAGTAAGACTGATTATCTCCGTAACTGTAGAGGGAGAAGCACTGAATAATGGACAGAAAATGTAGGTTCTGGTTCAGCTTCACCACTTAATACCATTGTGAACTTGGGCAAGTCACTTATTCTTCCAATGTCAAGTTTTCTCATCCATAAAACGGAGACATTAAAACCTGCCTCGCCTGCCTCTGCAGATTAGTGGGAGAATTAAATGAAATAATGTGAAATAAAATGAAAATGCTTTGAAAACTCTCTGGTATTCACAGGTATGTGGTACTTCAGCCTTGGAACAAAATGTGTTCTGTAAAATACACTGAGCCTTTCTTTCCTTTTTTTTAAAGTGTCTTTTCATATAATTACAAAATGAAATATAACACACTGCAGGAAGGTAAAGTGTTACTTTTGTAGCCTAACCCTGCTGAGACAAGTGATGAGAAGAAAGTGAATTTGGATGTGAATTACTAGAAGATCTAAGTGAGAAAGGATTACATATACAAAAGTCAGAAAAATAAAGCTTACTATGGATAGTTCATAGAAAACACAATCCTAGCAATGCAATGATCACATTGGGGTAGCAGGAAAAATTCATTATATAGTATCTTTAGATGCGCCAACCTTTTTGACTTCTCATTTACTATTAGCTTAGTATTTAATAACTTTCTGTAGATAGACGTATTTTCTGTGTAACACTGAGGCTTTTATTTTATTACACAGGCCACATGGAACATGAATTCAAGGGCCCTCAGTTGTGGTCATCAATGTATCCCTATTTACTAGTATACTCTGAAATTGGGGGCAAATTATTTAACTTACCTTGAACTCAATTTCTTCACCTATGGAACATGGAAGTTAAACTAGGTATCATAAGATAATCTAGTTTTTCAGTTATTTGTTTCTACATGAGAAAATATAACTTACCTAGTGTTATATATTACATTCTTATAGTCATCCAAGTAGCATAATAAGTTATTAAGGAATAACTAATACATGTATAACATATTTCTTCTGCTCAAAAACCACACAAACAGCAACACTGACCTTTCAATGGAAAATGAGAATGGCAGTTAATAAGCTAACCTGTAGCATAAAATTAAATTTGGAATATAATAAAGTATGAATAATAACATACTCACCTGCACGAAGGGAGCCCTTTATATTACAGAAGAAAAGAAAATTTAATATATATATTTATCTTTATAGAATTAGGGAGTACAAGTGCAGATTTCTTACATCCATATGTTGTCTAGTGGTAGAGGCCAGGCTCAGAAAAATTTTATTAGATGTTGATTTTGAATTTTATTCTAGTATTTACACTTCCAAAATGTATTAATTTGTAAATGGAAATGAGGAACATTCATCTGCCTACAGATGAAAGAGCAGACAAAAGCTGGTAGTACTTATAAAGCATCCAGATAAGAATATAAGTACAAGCATGCAGTTGCTTTGCATTCAGCATTGTGACAGGCACTTCTATAAACTCCTCATTGTTGACTTATAGCTCATGGTGCCCACTTTTTATTGTTTCTATCCATAGAAATTCCCAAATTTTTTTTTTTTCAGTTAAAAGGGTTAGGCTCTGCAGCAAGTTTGAATCCCAACTCTATGACATAATGATTGTGCTACTTAAGACACATTATTTACCATAATCTTTCTGTCACTAAATTTCCTCATATTTAGAGTAGGAAGAAGTTGTAAGAGAATTTAGAGTGGTGTGAGAACTAAAGGGTGTCTGCCACATGGTAAGTATTCAGTGCTATTAGCCGCTAATTTAATGATAACCTTTCTTTCCATTCATAATCCTTTTTTATGCTCAGGAAGGCCGACATCCGCAATGATGGACTTTCTAAACTTTGACCTCACAGTTCCTTGAACACATACTAGTAAATTTTACTTATACTCTACTCAAATTATCCATAAGCACATTAGAACTGCTGGTATGATCTTATTTGCATTTTTAAAAAATTTACTCTCCCTCTATGGAAAGAAGACTTGCAGATTATGGACATGAAAGAGACAAATCAATTATGTCTGTTATAGTAAATCAGACTAGAGATGACAGTATTTGTACTTGTTCAGTCATAATGAAGTCATAGAGGAGTGTCAGAGATCAGAATAGATTTTTCAAGTAAAACTCACCTCCTGCTTGCCTCAGAGGGAAAACAAGGATTTCTTTTTTTCATTCATATTAGGTGTCCATTATAGTCCATGGGTTCTGGTGTATACGGCATCCTCATTGAAGGACCGAAGCTAAAGTTACTTTTCACAGTAGCTGGAGGAAATAAGACACTGGAGGATATCATAGTGGATTAAGTACTTTGGTCGGGCAATGATGTGCATTCCTCCACCCACACCTCATGGACTGAAACTCCCCGCCAAGCCCCACCCTCCAGACAGAATTCAGGAAGTGCAACATACCTTGTCTCCAGAATGTGGGCTGGAGAATGAGGATATTTTTTAGCAGCAAAATAATGGTCACATCTGTCTTCATTGTCACCAAGAATTTGGTTGATCCTCTTTTTTACAGGGATCTTCCAGTAATCACAGCAGATTAGAGGTTTGTGTGTGAAAATATTAACTACTAGCCTATTTCTTAATAATTTAAAGGAAAAAAAAAACCTAATGAGTTATACATCAGTCAAATATTTACAACCAATATATTACTTTTTAAAATGCAGTAAAGAATATACATTATGAACTATTGTCTCAATATATAAATTGCTTACATCTTTGATTCCTAACTGTCAAACAATTAATATGATTGTTAACAAGCATTTCTTTTGCATTCAGTAACGTTTCTTCCATTAATATAGCTTTTCTCAATAATTTTATATTTTTTATTTCTTTATTGTTCGGAGGACTTCTTTTACTATTTAAGACAAATACTATGGAAAATAAAAAGTAATGTGGAAATATGTTCAACATAAGTACAAAGTCACAGAGAATATTTTAACTAACAGTGACACTGATATGTTTCATATAAGAATGGTATTTCTTTTGTCGATACTCTACGTTTTCAGAATATCTGCATATGATTTAGAAGTTCTGTCAAATGCGATTGTTATGCAACATGAAACTTTCACATGTACTGTTTTTGTTAAAATACTGCTATTGAGTTTTTGAAATATTTTTAGATAAATATTGGTCAACAACTTTACATTGAGGCTGGGTACGGTGGCTCACACCTGTAATCCCAGCACTTTGGGAGGCCGAGGCGGGTGGATCACGAGGTCAGGAGTTCAAGACCAGCCTGGCCAAAATGGTGAAACCTCGTCTCTACTAAAAATACAAAAATTAGCTGAATGTGGTGGTGGGTGCCTATAATCCCAGCTACTGAGGACGCCGAGGCAGGGAATTCCTTGAACCTGGGAGACGGAGGTTGCAGTGAGCTGAGATCATGTCACTGCACTCCAGCATGGGCGACAGGGCAAGACTCCAACTGAAAGAAAAAACAAAACAGAAGAAAAATAAACTACATTGAGAAGTATATAAGTTCTACTAAGTTTGGATATAAAAAGCAGTAAAATGTTCTATCAAGAAAGTGTTAATGGGGAAGACATTTTATAAGGTGCAACTGTTTACTTCTCCTGCTTTCCCAGGCAGGGAACACAAAGTCCCAAGCAGTCATAGTATCTAACTAAAATCCAGAAATCTAGGTAATGTGATAGTCTCTACATGAAGTCTGGATGTGATTCCTATTGACCTAAGTGTCTATGATCCCCTTTCCCCCAAATATTCAATAGTGAACAGATGCAAGACAACCACAATGACCATTTTGATATGGAAAGAACAGGACATATGACAGTCATTGGTCAGCAGCAATTCTGAAATCCAACTGTGTGAAATTTATGAGGTGCTTTTAAAGTAGATGTGTATTCCTTGATTAGACCATAATTTTACTTCCTGTGATTAGCAATACAATACTGTACCCTGTTCTCCATCATCCACGGGATTGACCTCTGGGAATCTTTTAACTTTCTATTATCCTTCTTGTCTTCACTAAAAGAGGGAATTTGAGAATTTGTCTTCTCTAGAGGCCGTGCAGGATTTTTTTAGAGCCTTATTTTACATCTTTAAAATATTGAGGTCATTTTTTGTTTTGTTTTGTTTTGCTTTGGTCTAGAGATGTGGATTACTTAGTGGAACTATAGCCTCAGAAGGTTCATTGCCCTATGCGTGAGACAAATCAATATATCAAGACATCAGGTTGCAGTAGAGAAACAGGTTTAATTGTAGGGCTGTCAAACAAAAAGAGGAGGAAACCTAAAATCTGTCTTTTTGAGGAGTTTGGGCCTAGGGTTTTTAAAGGTTTTGGAGTGGACTGATATGCAGAGATTGTTGATTGACTGAAGAGTGCAGGGTGCAGGCAAGAGGCAGGGAGAGGAAGAAACTGTATTCTCATGCTGATTTGGTTCTCATATGGGGTTTTTGAACTGGTTAGCATCAGCTGTTCTGCTGGAATTCAGAATTCTTAAGCAAAAGTCTTACGATTTGAACTTCAGAGATCCTACCTGTAAGAACACTGGGCATGTAAATGATCAGTACCTAGTGACTTTGCCTTTTGGTTACAAAGAAGTGGGTCAAATTGCAGCCTGATTAATACTTACTTGTAACTGTATTTCTGTTCAGAATTCTTGTTAACCCCGTGAGGACATCCTCAGAACAACTCCCTTAAAGATTCAAGTCTTGTGTATCTGTGTGTGTGTGGATTCCAGTAACTTCTGGTTATCATACCCACTCTTCTTTTAATGATATGACTCTCCCATTAGATTTAATTATGGCTGCCTTGATCCCGCCAGGATTCTGTAGAGCAGCCTCATCATCACTCTCATTTCCTTGCACTATTTGTTCAATTGAAAGGATTGACTGAGCATCATCTTAACCGCTGTATAGTCTTAACACTGAGCGTGATAGTCACACCCCACACCCTTGACTTTACTGTGAATCTGAGTTTTGATTAACCTTTGCTGGTCAAATTATTTCTCAATTTTGTTTTTTACCGTTTGTGGTTAAAAAAGTATGTTTCAATCCTACACACCCCTAAAATTCTAAACAATGCCATCATATTTTTACTTGAAAATCATTGAATTATTTTTCAAGCTCAATTCTTTCCTATAGTACCATTACAAATGCAACCATCAGAAACTCTCCTTGCTATTAGTATAAACTTGTTCAACTTTTGACCAAAAGCTATAGGTTCACTGGGATATTTTCTGTCTTTCATGGTATCACAGGTGACAGTTTTATGTTTAACTGGATAAAAATTGCCATTCTTGCAGCCTCCAGTAAGAGTTACATTTCTGTTTACTGCCCAGCCTTAAAGTAAATACTGTGCATTTTATTGTCATTGTTACAGTAGCACCAAGTTCAGGTAATCAGTGTTTATATGAAGATAAACTGGGAAGGGGAATGGAAAGGAAGGGGAGGGGAGGGAAGAGAAGGGAAGGGAAGGGAGAAAGAAAAAGAGAAAAGAAGGCAGTCTGAAAGAAAGAAAAGAAAACCTGAAATGTATTTATTATTAACAAGAAGGGTTTTTTTGTTATTTTTTGTTTGGTTTGGTTTGGTTTTACATAATATGCCCATTGCCAGTGAGCTGGGGGCTCTCTGTTCTTATGAGTCCATACAATACATAAAACACTGCCTAGCACACACATAGGCAATATATATCTACAATCATCATCGTTATTATTATTATTATTGATTACAACTTTGAGGCTGGGACATTTGTTACTATATTTGTTCTTTTGTAAGTTAGTCATTTCTCACTTTTGACCCCCTTACTCCATCCCTGTTCTGTATTCTAATCTACTCTTTATTTGATTCATGGCTTGTTTTAGGTGTACAAATACAATTGATTTCAATGGTCAGAGGAGCTTTAATTTAAAAAATTGTTTGTTTAACACAGATTCAATTATACAGGGAGTGGATTAAGGTTTAGTTTATTCATTGTATCTATTCCTATATAGATTCTCACCTTTATCAAAGGGGTAACGTGAGTTCCACAGTACATCATCTAGCCTTTTGGACATTCTAGACTTTCCAGTGATGTGAGATTACTAAATGCCTATGAAAGATAACAACAATAACAACAACAAGAAAACAAAAACTATGATTTTGGCCTTAGAATTCAATCAAACTCTAGGTAGCGGCTCTGTTTTAACTCCTAAATATGGCAAGGTCTGAGCCAGAAATGAATTTCATGAACTATGTGACTTGATGAACACAAATACAAGAAACAAATAATCACTGTGAGACTTCAGACCTCAACAGTCTCCCAGGACTGAATAATCTGACTATAAGTGCTCTGTGTCATGGCGTAGGAGGTTCAAAATGTGTACAGGAGATACTTGTGGAACTTCTTAGGAACTAAGAGACTGCATCACTACACCGGCTTCAGTGATGGAGACCATGATTGCTACCTGGAAGCTGCTATCTGGAAGGTAAATTTTAAAAATCTGCAATTAAAGGAAGAAAAGGAACAATTTCAGAACATCCACAAGAAAGTTCAATAAATATAAAATAGTTTTGGTAACTGAAAAATATTACATTTGCAAATGATTATTGCGATGTAGAATTCTAAGAGCAATTTTAGATAGACAATTGTTACATTTAACTTCAGGGACTACATTAAGAACCTTTTTTGAGAAATTTGTCTTGGTTAATGGCTTCAGAGCTAAATGGAAATCATTGTCAGTGTAATTTCAAATTTAAAACAAAACAAAATAGTTAGATTTCAACTAATGACGCAAGTTCTGAATTTGCATATAAGCAATCGTGTTTAATTTTCAGAAACAACCCAAACTTTTAAAATTTCATTTATTCAGTAAACATAAAAATAGAAAATATGTATGTTGTAATTATATGAGAATATTTTACAACCTCTTTTTGCCTAAAATATGTTATTATATTAACATTTTCACACCAGAGCTTTCCTTTTGTTAACTGAGAAAAGTCACAAAATTAACATGTTTTTGTTGCTCATATTGGAAGGATCTAAAAGGAAGCAAATGAAAGATGGAAAAAATTGTAATTGTCTGAATCTTCCATTATGCCTGCATTAGTTTTCTATTGCTGTAATAACAAATTGCCACAAACTTAGTGAAATAAAACAGCACAAATTGATTGTCTCACTGTTTCCAGAGGTAAGAAATTGGTGATTTTAGCTAGTTTCTCTGCTCCCGGTCTCCCCAGGAAGAAGTTGAGATGTTGACAGAGTACCATGCCTTTTGGGGGAATATAAGATAATCTATGTCCTTCCTCACTCAGATGGCTGGCAGAATTCAGTGCATTTTGATTTTGAGACTGAAGTCCCTATTTTTCTACTGACAGTTGGCTGGAGGTCTTCTCGGCCTCCAGAGGTAGCCCACTTTCCTTGTCTGATAGCCCTCTTCCTCTAGATTGAAATTTTCTCAGGCTTTGAATTTCTCCTCTCTCTCCTTTTTCCAGAGTATCTGTATCATTCAGGGCTCAATAGAGGAATAAAACTAATAGGATAGATGTATATATAAAGGGGAGTTTAATAAAGAGAATTGATTCACATGATCATAAGGTGAAGTCCCACAATAGGCTGTCTGCCAGCTGAGGAGCAAGAAAGCCAGTCCAAGTCCCAAAACGTGAAAAGCAGGGAAGCCAACAGTGCAGTCTTTAGTCTGTGGCCAAAGGCCCAAGAGCCCCTGACATACCACTAGCATTAAGTCCAAGAGTCCAAAAGCTGAAGAACTTGAAGTCCGATGTTCGAGAGCAGGAACCGTTCAGCACAGAAGAAAGATGGAGGCGGGATGACTCCGAATCTGCTCTTCCATCTTCTCCTGCCTGCTTTATTCTAGCTGTGCTCGCAGCTGATTAGTTGATGCCCACTCAGATTGAGGATGAGTCTGCCTCTCCCAGTCCACTGACTCAAATGTTAATCTCCTTTGGCAACACCCTCACAGAAAAACCCAGGAACAATACTTTGCATCCTCTGATCCAATCAAGCTGACCTCAATATTAACCATCACAGCATCTTTCTGAATTCAGCTAAAAAAGGCTCCCATCTTTTAAGGGCTAGAGTGATTAGACTGAAACTGTGTAGATAAGCCAGGATAGTCTCTTCATCATTTCATCACCTCTGAAAAGTTTCTTTTAGCATGTAAGCTGACATATTCATAGGTGTAATATCAAGGGTATGAAGATTAAGGAGACAAAACTGTGCATCACAATACTAAGTCATTTTAAAATAGAGGTTTAATGTAAACATTACATTCTCATACTGATATCAGGGGAACTTTTTTGCTTTTGCATAAGTTTGAAATTTCTATATGGCCAACACCTGTGTCTCTTCTAAGTCTAATATTATTTTAGAAAAGATATTTTCAAATTCTTGAACAGTAATATGAGATAATGAATTAAATTGTAATGTCTAATTTAATTGCTGTTTGAGGATATCTGTCTGTCTGATCATCCATCTATCATATACTTATCTGTAGTTAATAATTTAGGAATAGTATGTATGAATTCCTGAAAGCAGAACATTCTTCATGTGATAACTCCCTTGCTTCCAAGTCAACATGAGCCTATGTTCAAGAAAGGTGAGTTATGCTAGGTTATACAAGAGAGAGAGAAAGAGAGAGAGAGAGAGAGAGAGAGAGAATACTAATTCTCTTCTGTCTCACTCTTTTCCAAAAGTAAACATTATGCACCATTTATGACTCATTGGATATCTGCTGCATGTTAGACACCATCTAAAAAAGGTACATAGATTACTTTTAATTCACAAAATAATTACGTGTTTATTTAACAATGATTCAAATGTACAGACTCAAGACCCTGAACTGAACTGATTAAATGGTAAATATAGGCTAAATTGAATATCTATTTGTCACCAAACCTATGATCTCTTCAATTATTTTTTTTTAAAAAGCTTTTACTCAATGCCTATTATGTAGTAAACTTTCTCCCAGGCACAGCAATACTATACTAAAAATCTGCAAGTGTAAATTCATAAAAGTTATGCCTTTCAGCTGTATTTTAAATTAATTTTAAACAAACATTTTTTAAAAAACTACTCAAATTATTTTGAGCTGAAGGCACCTGAAATATCTGCAGTAAATTTTAATGTCATTTATTTCAAGGGATAAACATTCATTTTCCATAGGTGGTTTAGAAATTAAGGCAAATGGTTTTAAAATAATAATATATCTGCAAAGTGTTTTTCATGTTAGTTCCTCCTGGATGATGACCTTGTTGTCCCTTGCTTTCTACCAAGTTCCTACGAGAAAGGGAGATTGAGAAAATTACAACCAATTCTTTGGAGGTTATCCAGCAGGACATTGTACATCAACGGCATCAGCTTGTATGCCCAGAGCTCAGACTCTTTCTTTCCTCTCAATTCTGTAATTAGAAGTAAGGTCTACTGCTTGCCTGTCCATATCTCAAATTAAAGTATTTGAAAAGGAGGATGGCCAGGTACAGTGTTTCAGGCCTACAGTCTCAGCACTTTGGGAGTCTGAGGTGGGAGAATCACTTGAGCCCAGGGTTTTGAGACCAGCCTGGGCAACGTAGACAGATCTCACCTGTACGAATAATTTAAAAATTAGCTGGGTGGTGGTGTGCATGCCTATAGTTCCAGTTACTTGGAAGGGTGATGTGGGAGGACCACTTGAACGGGAGATTGAGGCTGCAGTGAGCTGTAGCTGCCCCACTGCATTCCTGCCTAGGTGACTAAGAGATACTATTTCAAGACCAGAAAAAGAGCCTGGGCATGGTGGCTCACACCTGTAATTCCAGCACTTTGGGAGGCTGAGGCGGGTGTATCAAGAGGTCAGGAGTTCAAGACCAGCCTGGCCAATATGGGGAAATCCCATCTTTAGTAGAAAATACAAAAATTAGCTGGGCATGTTGGTACATGCCTGTAGTCCCAGTCACTTGGGTGGGTGAGGCAGGAGAATCACTGGAACCTGGGAGGTGGAGGTTGCAGTGAACCAAGATCACACCACTGCACTCCAGCCTGTATGACAGTGCAAAAATTCATCTCAAAAAAAAAAAAAAAAAAAAAAAGAGAAAGAAAACAAGAGGAAAAAAAACAGAAAAAAAGTAGAAAGATTATTCCTATGTGGTAAGAGATATTCATTAAAAATGTGATCTCACTCTTGATTAACTCAAAAACTGCAACAATCTTAACAATAATATTCTGCTTTGAAGTACATTTTTTCCAATGCAGTAATCTAAACCAGTTGTCCTAAACATTTGTTCTTAATATTCCAAGGAAAAATAATTAGTAAATATTAATTATAAAACCCATAAAACAGTTGTATAGATCCAAATAAGATCTATAAAACTTCTGTGTAGATTCAAATAAGAAAAATTATGCAAAATACATATCACAAATAATGTATAAAAGAATGTAGCTACTACTATTATTTTAATAATAATATAATAATAATAGAAAACATGTCTGAGGAAAATTGGGTTAACAGCAGAAGTAATTTTGAAATCTCTCTCTAAATCAGAAAAGTTATAAAAAGCTAGTGTATTTCAAGGCAATTTAAGTTGGTGCTCTAAGTTACAGGTAACCTGAGATGGAGCATCTGTGTTCAGTGTAGCCTGTAGAAATAAAGAAGAAAAATACAAAGTTCAGATTTCTCATCTCCAAAGTTTCTCCTCTGTTTCCAACCTGTATGAAGAAAACAATGAATTAACCAGCTCAGGAGAAGAGTGAGCCCCAGAGAGAGTCAGCTGAGAAGAACAAACAATTCTGTCTCATTCTGGTCCCCATTTAGATATCCCTTTATTGCTGACATAAACCATAAAGTTGTTCAGTTAAATTTATAGGCATTTCTCTCTTGTGCTTGGACACTTGGGAACTGCTTTTTATCGTTTTGTTTAGTTTTATTATTTTTTTCTATAATGTGCAACAATATTTGCCACAAGGAAAGATTAGTGACAGTATAATACCACAGCTTTATAATCATCTGTTGATTAATTCACTTAACTTCTCTTAATTGAATGTGACGATTATCTGTATTTGGCGATTCATAATATTAGAACTCAGTAAAAGAGACATATCAAGGAAACATTTAAAAATAAAAATTATAAATAATACCATATGAACTTATATAGGATATGCCTTGCTAACTTCATATAATTTTAATTCAGATATCATTAAACCTGTGATAGAATGGTTTTTAAAGTCATAACACATGAGGTTTTTTCTTCTATTAATTTGCATTCTGAACATCACTAGTAAGCTAGATATTTTTAAGTCCCTCATAAGTAAATTAATAGCTTCCTTTACAAGCTCTTGTTATATTATCAGCCTGATCTATTACTATCATATATAGATCAGAGGTGAAAGAATCTCCTTTTCTCCAAGCCAACATTTCTTAGTTATACATAGGTTTCTAATATTCTTGATGTTTAATGACTATCTGCAGAAACAAGCACATTAAAGTTATTTCAAAGAATATATAAAAATGTTTCTCCCTTTCCATAAAAAATCCATATCCTAATGTTAGAAATGATTTGTTATAACTGCTTATGATGTTTAATTTTTGTTTATTTGTTTTAATGTTTATACACATGTTCAATATTTATTTAGTGTAAATAAGCCAGGAAAATAATAACATTTTTAGAAGTGTCTATGTATTAATTTGTCATAGTGATCAATCACCAATTAAATTAAAAATATTGAACTAAGATAAATACATATTTCTTTTTCCTTTGTTTTATTAGAAAATAAAGGTTTACTTCCTAAAACATATAGGAAAATAATGCCATATTAAAATCTCTTGCTCAGTAAAATTAGTCTTATAATTGACCTAACTTGTAGGTTCATTATTTGAAGCAAACAAGATTGATTAACACATCAGTTGTCTTAAACAGTGGTCTGATTATTTACAAGACTAATGAATTTCTAGAGAGTGAACAAATAATTCTGAGTGAATTAAAACAAAATCAGGGAAGACTAAAACACAAGAATTAGTGAGGAAACTCACAGAGCAGAAACATTTTATATGACTATTACCACTAGAAAAATGTCATTATATCAGGAAAAAAATTAGTAAAACATGTTGAATAAAATCTAGCTTTAAAAATAGGATATCAGCCTTCCATTAAACTAAAAAAATATAATTTAATAAAATCACTTACTTAAAACTGAAAAACTGTACAAGTAAATGTTTAATACTTGATGCTACTGTATTAACATGTTCATACAGAAACAATTTTGTTTCCAGGAAATCACATCAAATTAATTTGTGTTCATACTATTTGAAGATTTTTTTTTTCTAAGTAACTGTATCTGAGAATTATTTGTAGATATGCCCTGGGGGAAAACATACCTAAAAAATCAAATAGATATATCTAATCTCAAAAAAATTAAAAAAATTATAAATCATATTAACCAAAAGACAGTAAAAATGTGGCAGAGTAAACATCATTTATCTTTGTGTCTACATACATAATATATAGAGTATGTATATATATATATATTTACTAAATGTGTATATATATATATATACATATATATATATATATATAATGAACTCTGTTTTGAATATTGGGATAACTGGGATGAATTATTTTCCTCAGAGTATTCATTTAAATTGGCCAATGCTCATTTAATACCCATTACTTGCCAGTCTTGCTCAAAAGATGAAAACTGCAAAATACCCTAGACTTTGTCTCAAGCAAGGTATTGATCAATAGTATTGAAGTTATAATATTAAAAATGAAGAAACAAAGTAATTTGCAACACTTATTTCACAATAATTATTTGAATTCAATTAAACAACCTACTCGCAGACAAGTTTCTAAGCAACATTTTTCAGATTTTTGAAATAGCAAATAAGATGACTGAATTTTGCCGTAGGTATATTATAGAAAGTTTTGTTTGATTCTGCACAGCATAGGGGCAAGCCAGAGGTTTTGAATAGATAATGAATAATGAGAAACAACGTATCTCTCATATTTTGCAAGGAATAGCCTTTGTAGTGTGTGTACATGCACAGACAAACATACATGCATAGATTTATACAATCTTTACTGATAATAATTAAAGATGACTACAGCATATGCATAGATTGTATTTGAATACTTACAGATTTTATTTAAAAGTCTGGCATATAAATGCAGGCTGAGAAGTATTTCATTAACCATTTTGCACTAGAAGGGTTTAAGAATAATGACAAATCAAAAACAAATACTGTCATTTATTTGCTATAATTGATGCAGCCACTTTATCTATACAATAATATAAACGTTTTTCTTTCCAAGTAGAATAAACCTCATGTAGATCCATTTTAAGTACACCTAGTTTATTTTTATGCATTTTATAACAAATGCACATTTTCTGGAGACTATTGATCATCTATGGAGAACATGGTTTATTGTACTTTCTTGTGAGTCATGACATTCATTGGACTACAACCAACTCATGTATAATTTGTTAGTACAAGTTATTTTAGATCATTTCGCAAGCATAGATATTGCTAGGTGGCAAACTTTTCTGGAGATATGCATAGATATTACCATTTTTACCAAATATACAGATGTTAAATGAATGAAGGCTTTGACTCCAGACAACAAGATTCTTTAATTAGACTGTAATTGTTAGCTAGTCCTGTGTATTTTGGTGAAGTAGAATGTAGCAAGAGTAATTTTTACATTGTCTAAATTTTCAGCATCTCACCATGTGGGTGTCCATATCTCCAGAAACCACTCATAGTATGCATTTATATAGGATTTCAGATCTAGTTATGAAAAGTGTAGTTACTATCTGTGAAATAACAGAAACCTAAAGATAATGGAAAATGAAAAAGTAAAATTTAAAGACATGTATTATTGTATATCCCATGTACCTGGCACTTTGCAATTAATTAAATTTTGTACTGATAGACACAAAGTTGCCTTTAGTTACAGAATTGCTCTTTTTTTCAATTGTTTAAGAAAAGTATGCAAAAGTTTCCAACTTTATTAATTTAGGCTCTTTCATTTCATAATCTAAATAAATATTTGTGCCTATTAACCATAAACCATCTGAATGAAAAACATAAAGTATATTAGGTTTGAAGTTATCAAAGTAGGAAATCAAATTACAACTGAAAACATATATTATGTGAAGACCAAGGTAGTGTGTGATTTAAGCACTTTATCATAATTTGTAATAATTGAAAAAAGTCAATACTCAGTTAAACAAATTGCCTGGATCCTTACATTTTGTTGTACACATGGCTTACAGTCAAGACAAATGTATCTGCTAACTTTTAGTACCTGTAAAATATTACCCTAAATCATGTAAACCCATTTACTTGTGCACATATTTAAATAAGTAAGTTCTGTTTGGCTGGCAATCAGATCATGTATTTGAATTCCTGCTAATGCTCACACACAGAATATGTCAGGGTTCATTATTTATTTCTTTTCCAGTTAAAAATGATCTCATCCAGTGTATCAGGCTTAAAATTATACTTCAAATTCAGGTTTCCCACACTATAGATATTTTTCCTTTTTATGTTTATAATTACTATGACGAACAGTGAATTATTTACAAGATTGCTTGAAGAATATTCATAGAAAGAATTAAACTAGGTCTCTCACTTTATCCATTGAGAAGTCACTACCATACTAAATAACAAAATTAGTTGGAAAATATACCAGTATTCTGAACATCTGTTGTAGGACATGCACTGCTAATGTAATATGTTGATTTCTCCCAACATTAAGTAATGTGATTTTGCATGTATTGTTATAGTCATAAGAAATACAGAGAAATGAAAGTTATAAGACAGGCGTATATATCTGTGCAATGGAAATAGTTGAAGCAAAAACCATCTATAAACTGAGATGCCTCTGTAGTTATTTCATTTATAGAGACTTCTGAGGTGGTTAGAAAAAAAGGTAATTTAAGTTTTAAGATTGTCATTTTCTTTATATATTTATCTTGTTTACACAATAATGCTCAAGAAAAATTCATACCTAAACATCTTTGATATTTTTGATAACAATTGATGAACTTCTAATAAGAGTAAGATAAGCAAAGAAAAAATATTTAAAAGGAGTGAAAACATGATGAGCAATCCTATTTTTACCCTAATCCACTAATATAAACTATCTTAATTTATATTAAATCACTTACTTTTTAAAGTTGGGATAAATATCACACACCAGAATAAAGATTTATAACCTTCTATAAAATACATGAAAAGAAAGCTTTCATAATTAATACTATAAAATGAGTGATTATGTAATGCCATTATCCACAACATATTTTAATTAAATGGTATTAACATTTCATATTGTAGGCTGTATAGTGGTTGCTTAGTTAACTCACCAACATAAATATTTAAAGTATTTTTTAGAGGATTAGGAATTTGTTTATGAAAATATTTTTATTCATAATGCAGTTAATAAATACAGTTTAGTTTATAGCTTGCAAGAATTTATTTAATTAGTGCATAGTAAATTTAGTATTATCTAATTTAATCAGTTTATAGTAAATTTAGAATCTGTGTTTTTCTTTAAGCAGTAATCAGATGGACCTTACAAAAATCCAAATCAGTGTCAAGGAAGTTCAGTTCATCATATTTCATAAGCTCTAGATTATCCTTTGATTAAAATAGTAATGTTCCAGGATTATATGTCATGTATAATACATATATATCATATATATGCATATACATATTTATCGTATATATACATATACATACAGGGTTTACTTTCAAAGACACATGCCAATCCAAGCATGGTTATATGAATTATTTTACCATCCTGTTACTGTTTAGAATGCTGTCTATGTATAAATAATTTAATATATTTTTATACCATTATGAGTGTTCCTTTTGGCATTTGTTAGTGAAATTGTTAAGATAATAAGTTTTGTTAGGGCCATTTTAAATGGTTGATATATGCAAATAATGTTTTCTGTATTACTAGATAAATTTTGAGAAATGTGGTAAGTTTAAAGCGAATGTCTAGTTTGCACTTTAGACTTTAGTCTTTGTTGATATCCCCAAGCTTGCCTCAACAATAGAACTGCTTGGGAATCTTTCAACAATTGTGATGACCAGGCAACATCCTAGGCCAATTAAATCAGAAGTAGTGGACTTGAGGCCTATTTATTAGTATTTTCTAAAGCTTTATGGGTAATTGCTGTGCGCAGCCAATGTCAGAGAACCTTACTGTAAATGTATAGAAATTTTGAGATAAATTACAAATGTCATACTATTACAACTTTATGTGTACTTATAAGAAATTAAACAAATTGGAATTTGTAAATATAATACTTATCTCTGACCAGTCAATATAATTTTTACAATCAAATAATTTTATTTCTGAATCTTTTCAGTCTTTTGCGGCTAATCATGACTTAGGGCTTTAAGGAATTTATCTAAAAAAAGAAAACTGAACATAAAACTAAGTAAGATTTCCGAGAAAATAAGAAACAGTCTTTCTTATGTAACCATATTCTATTCAAACTAAAAGTACGCTTTAAATTGACTGACTTTTCAAATAGTTCGTTTAATGTGTTATGTTAGGAAGAATTTCTCCAAAACTGGTTGGAGGCATGCTGCTTAAAGTCTTAAATTGCAGTCATACACAAATTGGACTTATGTAGGTAGAATTCTCTCAATTCTTCATCATAATCAGTGAAGAATACGTGTATATACCAAGAAAGGGTAGCCAAGAAGAAAGGAAGCTTTTTCTCTTCAATATTCTAATTATACCCACATGATTATAAAAATGTCTGCGATAAAAAAGTATGCATTATTTCCCGGGCATTAATATATTAAATTATCAAGTCAGAGACTAATAGTGCCCTTTGGGTCAACAGGCCACTTAAGCATTTAGTTAAATTTATATGAGTACATTGCTTGAAAGATAATTGTAATCATATAAAATGATTCAGTTCAATGATTCCAGTGTAGCATAAAGATAATGAATCTTTTGTATCAGTCATCCTGGGAATATTAACGTTATTGAGTCCTATGACTGCTAATGAGCTTTTTGCTAGGAAAAAGAATAAGTTACACAGAGAGATATTTTGGTTACTATAAACATGATATTTTAAAAAGTAATTAGTATGCTTGTGAGTAAATAGCAGAATTAGAATTGGTTTTGATCATAAGGAAGCTGAATATTGCAAGCATCATAATCATTCTGTGAAAATTAATCCTTTACTAAATCTAGAAAAGTTATAGAAGGTTTAAATAAAGTACAGTTAGAAAGACTTTGCAATATAGTCAGGAACAGAGGAGAGATGTCAAATTTGAATAGAAATAATTCACTTTATATATAGAATGTTTCCATGTAGTTATGGCACATAGGTTAGAATATTTATAATGAATAAAATGGTCCTTTTTACAAAGAGAAGTGGAAAGTCTAGAATTTACAGACCCAGAAACTTAAAAGTATCATAATAGGAAAATATAAAAATAAAAACGTATCTAAATGATTGAACAAAATGTATGGTAGTTGTCGTAACGTAGTAGTACAATGTGTTACTCGCTGGTTTGTGGTGATGATGGTGAAAAGAAACCTACTGCTCTGCCAGTCATACAAATATATCAGCAAATACAATTATGTGTTACTTTATAATAAAAGAATATGTTGTTAATTTACGTATATACTATTATGTTTTTATCATTTATTTAGCGTGTGTTCTTTCTACTTATTAAAAAAGTTAACTGTAAAACAGCCTCAGTTAGGCCTTTCAGGAGGTCTTCCAGAAGAAAACACTGTTATCATAGGAAATGACAGCTCCATATGTCATTTCCTCTGAAGACCTTTCAGTGGGACAAAATGCAGAGGTGAAAGTTAGCGATATTGATGATCTTGACACAGTGTAGGTATAGACTAATATGTGTGTTTGTATCTTAGTTTTTATGCAGCCATAAAAAAGGACGAGTTCATGTCCTTTGCAAGGACATGGATAAAGTTGGAAACCATCATTCTCAGCAAACGGACACAAGAACAGAAAACCAAATACTGCATATTCTCACTCATAAGCGAGTGCTGAACAATGAGAACACATGGACACAGGGAGGGGAACATCACACACTATAGCCTGTCGGGGCATAGGTGGTTAGGGGAGGGATAGCATTAGGAGAAATACCTGACGTAGAAGATGGGTGATGAAGGCAACAAACTACCGTGGCATGTGTATACCTGTGTAACAAACCTGCATTTTCTGCACATGTACCCCAGAACTTAAAGTATAATTTAAAAAATTAAAATAAACAGAAACAAAAAATACTTTCAAAAAAGTTTAGAAACTATAAATTTTTAAAAAACATTTAATGATAAGCTTATATAATAAGGATATAAAGGAAAAAGCTTCTGTAGTAAGGATATAAAGCAAGAACTTATTTTGTACAGTTGTGCAGTGTTTTTGTATTTTAACCTAAGTGTTATTGCAGAAAAGTCAAAGAGTTAAAAAACATTAAAAAGTCAATAAACCTAGAATGTTTTGGTGAGTTATCATTGAAGAAAGAAATATATTTTTAATAAATGTAGTCTGAGCGTACAGTGTTTCTAAATTGTACGGCAGTGTGACGTCCTAGGCCTTCGCATTCACTCAGCATTCACTCACTGACTCAACCACAGCAACTTTGAGTCCTGCAAACTCTATCTGAGGCAAGTGCCTTATA
The DNA here is from genome assembly GCA_963573385.1 of Cacajao melanocephalus. Taxonomy (NCBI): domain Eukaryota; kingdom Metazoa; phylum Chordata; class Mammalia; order Primates; family Pitheciidae; genus Cacajao; species Cacajao melanocephalus. The sequence goes on from CAUYLG010059055.1 coordinate 26,856, forward strand.
CAGTGTACCATTCTAAGTCTTTTGAACTGTATTTTATTGTACCTTTTCATGTTTAAATATATTAAAATACTTACAATGTGATACTTTTGCTTCCAGTATTCAGTATAGTAACATCCCATACAGGTTTGTTGCCTAGGAGCAATAGGCTATAGCACATAGCCTAGGTGTGAAGGAGGCTATCCCATCTAGCTTTGTGTAAGTACCCTCTGTGAGGTTCACACAGTAACCGAATTGCCTAATGACACATTTCCCAGAATGCATCCCCATAATTAAGCAACACATAATTATATCATCCTAAGGACTGCTGAATGTATTTCTTCCACAAAATCAATAATTTTTAAGAACAGTGGAATATATTCTTATTCTTTAGCAAGGTAAATATAAAAATATAAAATATGAATATGAAAGTATAATTTAAAAGTGTTTCACTTTTGCTTCTTTCTCACATTCCAGGGAAAACTAATTTGCTTTTCTGTGTAGAGACTGACCCATAAGTTGAAATGTAATTTTCTAACAACTACATTTTCCAACTAAATGGGAAGAGTGGCATTTTATTACTGTGAATATCAATTCCGAGAGGCGAGAATTCTGCATAATGTATGTGTGTGGTTTTAAATATCATTGATTTTCACTGCATTCTTTCTGATGAACTTTAAAGCACAAATTTTGTTCAACCATATTCAAACAGATTATCTCATATAACAATGCATATTTGAAGTTATGCAAAATAAATGTAAGATGAGTTTGATTAAATATACCTCTTAAAAATCAAATTATTTATTTTTCAAAAAGTAATAAAGAGAAACAGTAATATCATAGGGTGACTAGGGTGACTCTATTATAAAAAGTGCTATTTTAATAAACAGACAAAAATAAGTAGAAGGTGTGAGGAAAGTTACAGCAGGAGTCTTATTAGTTGTATTGGTTCTGCTACAATGAAATTTGCAGAAAAGTTGTCAAGAGCACAAAGGGTAAACAAGTTGAGAAAAAATAACTTTAGAGAGAAGTTACTATGGTTTCTGTCAGATGTGACAGTATTTTTTAAAAAGTGAATAGACAGGAAAACAAATTTAAAGCCACTGTTTCACCTTGCCAATTTTGTGCTGAGTGACAATTTTTATGACAAACTAAAAATGTGATCCAGGGTGAAATCTCATAAATGAGATTCTGGAGGCAAGTCTGAATATCACTGATGCCTGATAGCTAATTAATTAAATTGCAAGTGGTTGAGACAGAGTTTAAAGTTCTCTCAAAACATTAACTTCAAAAGTTTCACAAGAAATTATGTCACAATATCTAAATTAAGTATATTTGCTGAGATCATTTTTATTACTTAGTTGTCATTACTGAATATCTAATATATCACTCGTGGTTCTTAAATTAGATTACTGTAAATTTTACTCATTCCTTCTTAAGACATATCCCATTATTATTTCTTCATTCATTAAAATAACCAGTAAATTCAAAATTGCTAATAAATACTTTGGAAGAGACTAATTCAACTCAGATAATAGAGAAAAGTAAGCTGATAAACTTCTCTTTTTTACTTATATTTGTCCATGGTTACATTTCTAGTTTTAAGATTGTTTAATTGATGTTTAGATGCAGAAAGATAGTCCAGGTGATTAAAATTTTGAGTGACTAACTTTAACTTATACTTTTCATTTAAATAATTTTCAATGTATTAAATGGTTCAGAAGTTGTAAAGCCAGTTGTATTTGTTATAGAAATTCGGTATTCCATATTTTGAGTTGTGTATCACCCTGAAGGCTAAGAGTAATTAATTACCATGGTCAATGTCCAGAATTGATCTAATTGGGGCAGAATGGTGCTACAGTCAAAGGAGATATGTTTTCTTCTTCAAACTCATAAACGATATCATCTAAATGTTATTTAAAATCCTTTTCAAAAAACAAAATTCAACAAATTTATCTTAGAATTTCATTTTAGGAAAATTTTATTCATATAAACTTGTATGCTTTCTTTAGAATTATATTTTAAATACATTTTAGTATAGCTTGGAATGTGTAATAAGTAAATACAAAGCAATAGTTTTACTTTGATCATTTCCACACTTGTCTATATAGAATATCAATGTATATTTAGAGTGGCTAAACATATTTTTGAATGCTGGTTCTAAATATGTGGAAGGTAAGAAATACTTATCCTCTAAATTTCTTATTCTCTGTATTTCCTAGAGCCGACCATTTTGCCATGTAAAAAATATTGTTTTTAAAAATTTGCTGCTGGTAGTTTTTTAACTGTGAGGACTCAGTACATTAAGAATATTAATTATTTGTTGTATCTGATATATTTCCTCAAGTTTTTATCTGTAAATGCTTATTTTTACTTTTAAACATACTGAAATGTGTTAAAGGAAATGTATAAAAGGAAAGTAAACATTTACCATCGTACAGCATTTCCAGAGATAGCAAATTTTATTTTACTCCACATTTTCAGACATTTATTCTTTTATGCATGCATTATACATACACATACATATGTATTCAACATAATTTTTCATAGCTTGCCCTTTTCACTCAAAAAAGTGGATGTCCTTTTAGATCTATATTAGTGTTTTCAGTGTAATTATACTATTTTATTTTATTATTTATACCAAATATATTTAATCAAATAATTTTGCTAAATATGTAGGTTATATTCTTTCAGTTTAATAACTATAAACTTATGGAGATATATATATATATATATATATATATATATATATATATGTATATAACTTTGATCCAATCTTAGAATGTTTTATGAAAATATATTCCTAAAATTTGAATTGCTGAATCAAAGGTAATGTCATTAAATTTATTAGACACATATTCAAAAGGAGTATTCCTAAAAGACTGTACCAGTTTACATATACATAGATATTATATATAATTCTCAACACCTTCACCCTAAAAATCCTGGTATATTATACTTTATTTTATTCTTTAAAGATATAAGAATAAATATTTTAATTTTAACATATAATTGACAATGAAAAAGTTATACATTTTTTCATATATGTTTTGATCACTTGTGTGTTTCTTTTAAATTTTTTAATACCATTCACATCAATGCAATTTTTAATTAGTATTCAATTGCATTATATTATTTATTAGAGATCATCATGTAGAATTTTTCAACATTTTATTTTAAAAATTTCAAATGTGCAGTGAAAGCCAGGTGTGGTGACTCATGCCTGTAATCTCAGTACTTTGGGAGGCCAAGGTAGGAGGATTGGTTGAGTCCAGGAGTTCAAGACCAGCCAGGAAAAAATAGTAAGACCCCCGTCTCAAAAAAATAAAAAAATTAAAAAAAAAAAAGCTGGGCATGGTGGGGCACACGTTTAGTTCCAGCTACTCAGGAAACTAAGGTGGGAGAATAGCTTGAGCCTGGGAAATTGAGGCTGCAGTGAGTCATGATTGTGCCACTGCACACCAGCTTGTGTGACAGAGCAAGACCTTGTCTCAAAACAAACAACAAAAAAAATGCAGTGAAGTTAAAGGTCTTTTACAATGAACATCACTGATCTACCACTTAGTTTCCACCACTAACATTCTTTTAAACTTGTGGCACAAATCAATCCATGTTTCCTTCATCCTATGCATATATTATCTACCTTATTTTTGGACGCAATTTAAAATAATTTGAGGGATCAGTATAGTTTCTCTTAAATGCCATATTATTAATATCATTAACTGGAAATAAAATCTATTGATTTTAATATAAAATTTACATATAATAAAATGCACAAACCTTAAATGTACATTCCAAGTTTTGACAAATGTTATGTAACCATGTGGATAGTTTGTATTTCATGGCTTTACTTTTCTCTTTTCTCTTTTTGACTCTTTAATGTGTTGCTATATGAATTTTTAAACGTAATTAATTGAGTGAATTTTCCCTTTTATGTTTTCTGTGTTTTGAATCTTCCCTAGAATGGCCCAGGCATCAACATTGTAAAATTAGTCTTCTGGTATCTAATTCAAATGTGATCGGATGTTGAATGAAATTCCTCCTGTTGTATAGCAAAGCTGAGAGCAATAATCAATAAGTAGCAGCATCAACTCCCTCCATATTTAAAAAAGAGGGCAGAACAAACACATTGTTTATGGCTATTAATCCAAGCAGAACTAATTCCAACCAAACTATGTAAGAGAAAACTGGAAATCTGGTATTTGTTGAGAGGAAACTTCGAGGGCATAATTAGTCAGTAGTCCAATTTTTCCTGCATCTGTTGCTTAAAAAGTACAATTTTAATTCACATATAAGTACCTGAGCAGAAAAAAAAAAGTAATCCAAATCAAGGAAAAATCTAAAACTTGAACAAAGATAAAGTTTACAGGTAACATTCTATATGACAATTTTTCTACTTGCTGTTTGAAACAAAGATGAGTAGTTTTATTTTTAACTGTGAAAAATCAAAGCAGTACCGGAACAAAGCATAACCTGCTAATATAATTTTATTCAACATTTTGTGCTCAGAAATTTCTTTGAAAGCACTGATGGAAAAAAAAAAGGAATAGAAACCTAAAATATATTTGTCTTATTTAGAAGATTTTTTATTAATGCTCATTAAGAAAGCTCTGGGGTTTACAAAAAAAAAACATAATAAAGCTCAAGTTTAAAATAAATGGAAGAGTATTTATGTAGGCACTCTTCAATGTGATATGTATCATAAAGTGTTTCCAGGTTAACATATTAAGCCTTTATTATTTTCATTTTAAAATAGATTGCCTTCTCCGGTAACATGGGGTTCAAAGAAATATTAATAGATGGGATTATGAAAATATTTTTCTACAGGAAAAACATAAGCAATTTATGATGGCAAATTATAGTTCTCATTCACCAAAGTTAGGACCTCATAAACCTACAGAGATACTATCCCAATTGCCAAATGACATCATTCCCTTCTAAATCTCAAGTCCACAGTCTGTTATTCTGTGAATCATTTTTGTATTTGTATATATTTGGAATTCACCTCTCTTTCCTTGGTGATCCACTTACCTATTGGCAATTACACTAGGATTCCTGTAGCCCTAAGTTATATGCATGTGTTTATATGTCTGTCCCTTTCAAATGGGCTGTAAGCCCCTAAAGCAGGAAGTGGTATATCCTCCTGTTATTTGAACTTCGGAGTCTTGAATGCTACTTATTCTTTGAATAGATGAGTGTCTTAAACACATGAATGAAAAAGAGGATTATATAGAGTACTTGTATCAAGTGAATTCCACATTTCTGGAGCTCAGTTACTGTCATCTTAAACCTAATCAAAGCCATCCCTTACGAAACCTACTTCAATGCTTACGGATCTGTGTCCTACTCTACCTTAGCCATTCTCCTAAATATTTGAGTGGAACAAAGGCTACTCTGACAGACTGTTAGGACAACAAATGTAAACTAAAACTGTCTTAGGCAAACTTAAAAGTGTGTCATGTCATGGAGTTATCACTTCAAAAAGGTTTCCCTGTCTCTTCCCTAAAATGGGCCTTCACACATTATTCTGGATCACATTACTCTTTTCATTCAGATTTTTACAACCTGTGCTTCCCCTGTGGACTTGTGTGAGTAGTTTATTGTCTGGTTAACCATAGGCTGCAAATGTCACAAAAGTAGTTTTTGTCTTTCTTTTTAATATATACAACATGGGCATAGTACCACAAAGGCCAAAATTTACAATGTTTTTGTTTATTTATGTGTTCTTGCATCCAAAAACGGTGTCTGGCATATTGCAAAGCTCAACAAATATTTGTGGAAATAATGGATAAATATTTTTCCATGGCATAAGGTTCATATATCGAAAGCATTTATTGAAGTATGCGTTATTTAATTCATTAATGTTTATGTTTACTTATAAAGCTTCAACTAATCAAATTTAGTAAAAAATTAAATTTCATGAGCAAGACACGTTTTTATAACCCAACTTGAAAATATGTTATACATGTTTACATGTATTACATGTGTTTCTATTATAACCCAATAACTTTAATAATGAGAGTTCTAAACTATAGTGTCACTTTCATAATTTATACTAGTAGACATACTTTTGTGTACATCTTGTTGAATCAGTGACTCACTACTTAAGTTGTGGAGGAATGGAAAAAACAAAATATTGAGAAGATACTTTAAATTGTTCAACATCCCCAAGAAACATGTAATTTTATCCTTAAAAATATACATTTACTTTGATACCAAAATTGTGCATCCACACTGTGAAAGACCCAGACCAATGAGAGATTAGATGTCTAGATGTTTTTGTCATGCTTTGTTCCATAGGCTGTATCAACAAAGCTATTGCTATTTTCTTCATATCAACATTGTAAGCCCACTATGAAAGCAAAATACAACAGATAAGTATTTGTGTTTAATTAAGCAAAATTTCAAAATTAAATTATATGTTTTGATACTTTTATATTAGAAAGGTTAAAAACTACCACTGTTTCCCACACTATTGTTCTCAAATTTGACTTATTACTTTTAATTGGTCAAGAAAGAAAAATATTTCACACTTGACATTTTCCCACATATTCACTTCTTGAAACAGCTGCAGTTTTTACTAATCTGTGTTTCAAGAAATATTAACTATCAGTTCTAGTTTTATTTCATAGACAAATTCATTTCAAGCTATTATTCCATTTTAGATCTCTAGTATTTGACATGCTCACAATGAAAAGGGTTAATATTGTGTCCTGGATAGAATTAGCATCCATCGTATGCATTGACTGGACCCATTTCTTATTATCAGTATTTTGAGATATTCACAAAAATCACTGCAAGAGGCAGAATAAACTGTTCTCTTGTTGGTGCCGGTATCTCTGTTGGGGGAGGGGGGTCAGGGAAACATAATTGACTATAGCTATAGGGATTCAGACAATTGTTTGGGGACTAATACGAGAGATTTATACAAGGTTTCATATTTCTAATCTCATATGGTTTCTTTCTAGCTATTATTAGACTTGTTATTTTTCTGCTGTTACAATTTTTTCCAAATGAAAAGATATAGTTAATGTATGCACCTCTGGAGTTAAAACTAATCACAAATTAACCTTAATGTATATAATCTTAATATATTTAGGCTATGCTTGAAAGGAATGCATTAATAAACTTGCTTCCATGAAACAATATAAATGCCCCTATGTAAGCTACCTAATTTTAAATTGGAGCGTGAATCTATAAATTCTGCATGACTTAACTAATATTCATAATAAGCAACTTGTATTTAGATATATTTTTAATCTATCATTATGTCTAAATGAAAGTTTTAAAAAGAATAATTCATACAGACAAACAGACATGGAAACTAAGTGACATGAGTTGTATTAAAATCCCAGTATCATTATTTTCTTTGCAAAACAGATATCCTGATGGCTTACCTAAAACAAGAAGGAAAGGAATTCCATAGAACAGCCCATGAAGGTAGATAATAGTACTGATAAAATTGTCACTTGTTTTGGTTACTATGTGTCCTATATATATCTTTGTCAGAGTCATATTTTAGAAACAAATTTCTTACAATTAACATAATTATGTAACTACTAAACATTTTTATGTTTTAATTTTGAAATCAGGGGTACAATTTCAATTCACAGTACCTTTAGTGGTAGAAAATAGGTGCTGACCTCCTCTCCTGTTTGGGATTTAGCTCTTCCAAAACACAGGTAATTACAAAATGCATGTAAATTACCAGGAACTTGCTTACATGTACATGAGAGGACACTATGCTTTCATCATTTGCATTTCTGAGTACCTCCCTACGTTATTGTATAGCTTTCATTTGCTTGAGAATAAAGATGGAGGGAATATTAAGATCATATCAGAGATAATACTCAATAGTTGATGTTTAATTTAGGACTATATAAGAAGGTAAGAGCCATGTATATCCATGAGATATGTTACATATATTCTAGGAATAACAATGAGCAGAAAACTCTTGCCCATAGTCCAGGAGTCTGGGATGGGGTTCCTCTGGAAGGTTTACTTGAACCTCTAGGGGCTCAGCTATAATTACTTAGCAGTGCAACAGGTCAGGGAAAAAAGGCCCTAAGTTGCAGCTTTTTGGAACCACCCTTGATCCCAGAGTTAAACAGGACTCAGAATTTACCAAGGGGCTGATGGGAGCAGTGTTTGAAGTAAAGGTCTTTGCACGGAGGGTTAGGAATAACTACCTGCTATCCCCAAATGAAGGAAAATGAGATGATAGCCAGACCTCATTAAGTGACAGGTGCAGTGGAAGCTGAGATGAAGCCAAGTGAGCCCATGATCACCTTTCCATTCTTTCTAAGCTGAGAGACTCACACTTGATACAGAATCAGCAGTGATCATAACAGATGTCAGCAGCGCATAACCAATTCTAGGATATTACTTTGGAAACTATAGAAATCTGAGGACATAACACTCAAGGTCTTCATTTGTTTGTTTTCCCTACCACCATGAAACCTTACAAAATAAGATTCATTCACCCTCCCCCACCCCCTGTCCGGCCAAATCCCTCCCTTGTGAATAGGCACTATTAAAGAGACAAAAATAAAGAAGCAAAGGTGTCTGACAGACTAAACGTTTTTACCCAGAAGACATTGTAAACCTACAATGGACTAATTTTTTATCTGAATGAACATTCAGTATTGTTTAATGCTAAAAAAGAGTAGGTTCTTCTAAATTTAATCGAAACATATAAAATTTATGTTTTTCTGAGTATCTAAGTAGTAACAAGAACTGATTTTTGTTACTTCTATAAACAAGAGAGTTTGAATCATTAAGTTCACAAAAATGGAACATGGACCAGAAGCATCTACAAGTCAGTAAAGTAAGAGAAACAGATAATACAAAATCTTGGACCTGACTGTTGGGATAGCAAGATGAAGAACATAACCTGTGAATCTTCTGGATCTGCAAATGGAAATAAATGTGGGCCCACACTCACATAAAAATAAACATGCAAAAATAAATCCTCTGTGTCCATGTGTCTCCAAACATGGAAGAGATATATAGTTTATCCTTAAATAACATGGTTTGAACTGGGCAGATCCATTTATAGGCAAATTATTTTCAGTAAATACAGTTGGCCCTCACTGTAGGTGGGCTCCTCATTCACAACCAGTAGCCAAAAGCAGTTTGAAGAATAGTATTTGTGGGAAGATAAATCCACCTATATAGAGGGCTAACATTTTGTATCCATGATTTCCACAAGGCTGACTGTGGGACTTATGCATGGATTTTGGTATATGCGGGCAGTCCTGGAACCAATAGATATAGATATATAAATATAGATACATACGCCACACACCTGTTCTAAGTGACACATGTACTGACACATTCAATTTAAGTGATAACATTAACTCCTACTATTACCCTCTTTGATGACAGTTGTGGAAAATGAAGCAAAGAGGTTAAATAATACTTTCAGGGCCATAGAGTTAGTAAGAGACAGAGCTAAAATTTGAACCTAGATAGTTTGTCTCCACCTACTGTGTCCTAACTACCATAGCACTATTTCTCTTGTTCCAGATTTTGGTCCAGTGGACAATATACTGGAAAATCTGTAGTTTACTCGAGTATGAAAAAAAAGCTAGGATGTAATTTGCACAAAGAAGCTCTGAGAAACACTGAGATATAATTTAAAATTTCTCTGAAATAAAGCATGTTGACAAACGGAGTAAACAAGGTATACATGAATTATGTTTTTGGTGAGTTATTCACATCAGTCTGCTGTGTGTAGGCAACACATCCATGTAGATATTATGTGATTACTTGGTTCATATGCTTTGTTTGATTGGCTGTAATCCAGGTGATGCTAGATGGTATAAAGATTGTTTTAAAAGTGTTGAATTATATCTTCAAGAAGTAGCCTAAAGTTATTCTTTCTGTGTGTGCCCTTTGAAAATCCAAAATTCATTGAAAGTAGTATATTAGTTTTCCAGATAAAAGAGAAATGAAGATGGGATTACTAAATACCAGGGAGAAATAATTTGGTGTTTTGTTTTTATTGTGTGTTGTGTGGTGGGGGGAGGAGTCTTCTGAATAGCAGGAATCGATTACAATATCCTCTGGAGATAGTAAAAAATTTTTCGCTTAGCAAGCAGTGGGGACTTAAAGGTTGATTTTGCTTTTTTTTTTTTTTTTTTTTTTTTTTTTGATTCAAACAGGGTCTAGTTCTGTTGCCAGGGTTGGAGTGCAATGACCAGATCCTGTAGCCTTGACCTCCAGCTGGGACTACAGGTACATGCCACCACGCCCAGTTAACTTTTGTATTTCAGTAGAGGCAGGGTTTTGCCATGTTGCCCAGGCTGGTCTCAAATTCCTGGACTCAAGTGATCCTCCCGCCTTGACCTGCCAAAGCATTGGGATTATAGGCATGAGCCACCATGCTTTGCCAAGTTTGCCCATCTATTATAATAGATTTCAGTACTTTCTATCTGAATGGAAGCTTCACAGATACCAGTTTTCAACGAACGTAAAGAAGGTCTTGGATAATGTTGATATTAGCCGCAATCATGACAGATCATTCTCGAGTGGGGGTCCTTCTTTTAATCCTGTGTGATGTTACACAAGCCTCCAGACTTCTAAAGTGACCTTGGGATTGAGATGCTGGTAGAAAGATGAAGAAAAATAAATCATTATTTGATGCAAGACCACAGTTGAAGATGACTTTTCATCTTACAGTTTGGAGGTATCTATCCATTCATTCATCAGTAATTTCTTAGTAAAAGCCTGCACTGTCAGAACTATGCTTAGTTCTGGAAATACACAGGGAGTGGCTAAAGGTGGTTCCTACTTTCTTGTAGCTTACTGTGAACTCTTTGAATTATGATACTTAGGAGTGTTCCTAATTTATCGTTCCATGGAACATTACTCTGGGCAAGGCTAATTGTTTAGCCTTCACAAAAATTCTCAATACTCAAATGAAGATAGGAAATGCTGTTTCTTGGCTCACTCTTAGAGATTAATCGTGCATATTAGTAATTTAAAGCACAGGAGAGCCCTACAATTAACAAGCCTGTCTAACCAGCATTTTTTCTCAAACTTATTTGAGCATTAGTCATTTTTAAAAATATTACAACTGCTTATAGGTTATTAGGTAAAATAGCAATTTGGGATGCAATGGTCTCTAATGTTCATATATGCATTAATATGTTTTAAGCTTCTGATCCTTTGTGAATCTGTATCAAATTTGAGTTGCTTCAGTTCTCTGGCTTCTCTCCTTGTTGAAAGCAGAAGCTCATCATTCTAATGATGTTCTTGAATGACTATCATTTCCCTAATTAATGACTTTGTTCTGTTAGAACTACTGAAACAAAAATCTTATCATCCCACTAAATAGTTAGAATAAGAGTGTAACAGTGCTTTTTCATCCGTATTAATTTTAAATGCTTTGTTATATTTATCAGTTTTATAATTGTTTTATAATGAATTGTAATGTTTTATAATTATAATTGTTTTATAATGAATATTTCTAGTTTTATAAATAAAAAGTAAGAAAAATATTTACCATTTCTTACTTTTTATGGAAAACCTACTGACATATTTGGCATTAATAAGGAGAATTATCAAGCACCTTTATTTTAAAAAAAATTCTTCCTGCATTTAGATTATGCTGTGGAGAACTGGTCTGTAGAGAAGCATCACTGCACATGCAAACCTGTAATTCATAGTGCCTGCTCCTGTCTTTCATTTCATTTCAGGGTTCATATTGGTCACATTTTTGTTGTCTGCACATATGGTACATTTACATAAAAATCACATTTTCCCCAATATTCAGTAATATAGGCCTTTGTTTTTCTTTGGTTCTAGCTGCACACATTTCTATCTGTTTGAAGTTTATGTGAGGATTCCAAAATTAATTTTACATATGTCACATAACCAAAATATAAATTATTAGTTATCTATTGCTGTGTAAGAATGTATCCCCAAATGAAGTACCCTACCAAAAAAAAAAAAACCAAAAAAAAAAAAACAAAAAAACTTATCTCACAATTGTGAATGTAGTTCATGTAGTTCAGTTGTGTTCCTCTGGCTCAAGGTATCTAGAGAGACTGAAGTGAATCAGCTGGCCACAGTCACCTTAAAGCTGAACTGGAAAATACTCCACCCCCAAACTTGTCAAAGGGACTGGCAGCAGGCTTCAAAAGACACACTCACTCACATACCAATAGGCAGGCCTCAGATTTCTACTGGCTGTTAATGAGGGTTATCAATTCCTCTTCAGATAGGCCTCACTCCTCACAGGGCTGCTTGCAATAGGCTGCTTTTTTCACTGAAATAGGAGGTTGGAGAGAGACAGCACTACTCAGAGCTCAAGGCTGAAGCTACTGTGTTTTTAGAATCTAATCTCAAAAGTGATATTCCATTACTTCTGATATTTTCCATTCATTTAAAACAAGTCTCTAAACGCAACTTGGACTCAATAGTAGAAATACCAAGAGGCAGAGATCATTGACGGTCACCATAGAAGCTGCCTACCACGCCCATATTCTTTATTTGGTGAAAAGACAGTGAGTGATGTTGCAATTCTAGATTGTTTTCTCTCTTACATTTCCCAGAGTTAAAGTGATTTAAGTAAACTGATATTTTTTAAGAATGTCAGGCTAAAAGATATTAAGTAAGACAGACTTAAATCTAAAAAAAAGGAGAATGTCTCTAAGTACTGTAAAGTAACATAACTATGATTGAATCAAAGATATGCAAATTCTTTCAATTTAATTCAATAAATAATAGTTTATTACTGTTTGAGAAAACTATTATTAAATCCTGTATAGGATGCAAAATGAAAAAGAAAAAGGCCACGGTTTTAACTAAGGGTTTTAGTTTAGGCTTATCTGCTTATTGGTTAGGTGACTGAAACAAGTTGCTTACAGCAATAAGTGTTCTCATCTCACAGGGATATTCTGAGGCTAAAATGATATAAAGCATATACAACCATGTAACTATGTAAAGTTCTTATCATTATGCTTAGTACGTGGTAATCACATATTAAACAACAATAATAATAATGATCATGATTATAATAGTAAGGTAAGCAATCACCTGACACTTGCCAGAGCTTTTATAAGTGCTATATTGTTGTAGTGGAGCGAGCATAGAAAGTCAACACCAATGCAAAAGTATGCCAAATTGCAGGGTCTTTATTGCCGGCGGCCACGGAGGACTCTCATCTCTCCAACCCATGGCCCCTAAAGGAGGGTGTCAAGACCTTTTATACCCATACAACCACCTCGGGAGTGAGGGTGAGGGGCAGGGGTGGGGGTGAGGGACTTCAGACATTCCGAGGGCTAGTAGATTCTGTAAATCACCTCCTGGGCAGAGATGAGGGTGAGGGGCTCCGGACATTCCGAGGGCCAGGGGACTTTTGATATTCTGATTGTTACTTAAGCGGCTCACAAAAGTCAAGATAAGCATTTGTTTACACATTGTCTGGGTAGAGTGGAAATTACAAATCGAAGGGGCCAAGATGGCTTGGGTTTGGACTGCTTGCCTGTCACATTTGGGTTACAGAAAGCAGTTTCAACAGAAAGCTGAGGTATAGTTGAGGTATGCAGTTTTATGGGGCTTTTACTGTGTCACATTATGACTGTTAACTCATTATTTGTTATTATTAGTCAAGCACCATGCTGCTCTGGGGTTGTATCATGTCTATGCTGCTTAATAGCTAACTGATTTTTAGTCAAGTTTTTTTACCTTCTCTATGCTCCAATTTCCTTGTTTGTGAAATGAAGATAGCAATAGTGCTGTAGAGTCAGTATTGGAAAAGTTTTTTTGGAACATTACCCAGTACGTTCTAAGTGTTAATTTTTAATGTAAAATATTATTGCATTATAATTATAAAGTAAAATAATTATAATACTTGACAGAAACACTTCCCAAAGAGAAGGACAAAATACAATCAGGGTACTAATGACCTCTTTGTAATATATGTGGGGAGAATTAAGAAATAGTATCTTGGGAAATACATGAAATTTGCTGTGGGAGAGTATGTAGAAAAATGAGATTTTAAAAATAGATTTTATCTTACCTCTTAAGAGTAGTTTTCAATAGAGTATGCACATGAGAAACACCTTGAAATCTTTCAAACTGTAAACATTCTGGCCCTATCCAATTATAACTTAAATGTTCGGAGATGGAGTTTCAGCTTTCATGTATTTACCATTTTAAGGTGATTCTAATATGTAGCAGCATTAAAAGCCCATGCCCTAAGGCACTGGTTTTCAACTCTTAACTTGTACCTGATTCACCCAAAGTGGCAGAAAGAAGAAAAACAGAGGAGCTAGAGAAGTAATAAATATTATAGAGAAGCAAAAAGTCTCAATTTGATCTTTTAATATGAACAGTATTTTGTTTCTAAAGAATATGGTTTTTTTCCATCTATGTCTAGCAAATATCCTATACTACTCAACGATGCAAAAATAGCTGAAGAGAAGTTTTTTAAAGACAGTTTTTGTCATAGATGACATTTATGTTTAGAAATGTTACGTAAGAATTTCTTAATAAGGTACATCTTTAATGGTTATGCATCAGAGATCAAAAACAAACAAGGGATTTACTGGGCTGTATGTTAAAATAATTTATGCTCTTTCCTGGCCCACTTAGGGGTAATGCTGAATTATTTGTGATTTATTTACATATTATCTTTAACATTGACTCCTATTGCTGGAGTTACTGGAAACAGGAGGCAGAATTAAAGATGGTTCTCATGCTGTTGTCCATAATGTGCTATGTGGTAGAGAAGGATGCTACCTGCAGGAGTCACAGAAGGATAAAGCCAATGTTAAGTTTCATTAATTTTCATTATAAACATGTCCTGCTCAATAACATTAAGAAAGGGATTTAATAAAACCACCCATTCTTCTTAGCTTTATTTCTCCTGCCTCCACAGATAAATTTTAACGATATGTGTAGTTTAACTTTGTGTTTAATGCAATGAAGTAGTGGTGCATCATGGCAGGACCTCAAGCATTTGAGTTAAGCTCCTTATTTAGCACTGGCACCAGGTTATGACTATAGTTTCCTCATGCCTAAATGAGAATAGCGGTGTTTACCTCTCTGGGTAGTTGTGAGAGTTACATGAGATAACATATGTCAGTCACTTATCTTGTACCTGCTCATGATAAATGTTAGGAATGAGTTTTGTTGTTATTAGCTTCATCTTGTATTTCAATTATTTATTTATTTCAAGTAAATAAAATGCATTAAAGCAGGAAATTCTGAAATATAGTAATAAAATGTGTTTTCTAAAAGTTACCAGATGTTAAATATTAAAAGTTGCATTCAATGCATAATTTGTAAATATCTAACAAATATAAAATTCAGTCACATACAATATTAGAATTTGGCAGCTTCTAACTTAACTAAATCTAAAATTAATCAAATTAAGTTGCCTTTTATTTGAGCCCTTGAATGCTGTTTGAATAATTGATAATGCCTTTTTTTAAAGTTATGAAAATGTTCATCTTTTAGAAAACTTTTTTAGTTAATCCTGAAAAGAGAAAGCTATAAAATAAAAATGTGTTTTGAAAACAATGAGCAAAATTAGCTAATATGAAGATGATCATACAAATTGGCACAATGATGCTCAATATCATTAGAAATACCACTTTCAAAGCATTTTATTATAAGGCACTGCAGTTATTCATCACATGCTTTTGTGTATCTACTATGTCCTCATCATAGCACTGTGCTTTCTTGTGACAAGATATGTCAGAATTAATGACACATGGTGCTTGTCTTTAGGTAGCATATGGCTTAATGGTGGATACAGAAATGGTATATTAAATATAAAAACTTCTTTTCAATTTTGTTAAAAATAAAAAGCATTAATAATGCAAATTATAAGAAAGCATGTAAGTCCAGGACCACACCCAGATGGGATACAAAGAGGTTTTCTAACACAAAGGCATATGTTAAGTGATAGTTGAAGAATGAGTAGGACATAACCAGGGAAAAATCAGGGGAAAGATTATTCCAGATAGAGAGAATGGTGGCATGCCTATAGTGTGAGGGTGAATATAATAAAAGAAGTTAAATTAGTAAATTCAGAAGAAATTTTTGCATTATTTGGAGCTTCTGAAAGTGAGTCAGAGATTTAGTCTAAAAAGGCAAGAAAATCAAGGACTACAAAGTCAAAGAAAGTGAAAAGAAAAGATAATATCGAGGACTATGAAATGGGTGGTTTTCTTTTAAATGTATGGTATTTACTGTAATTCTATGGACCTTCCCAATATGTTCCTCACATTATGGAAAGGTATTATGAGACATACACACAGGCACGCACACACATACACACAGATAGAGATTAAGTAAATAGTAAGTAGCTACTTGGGAGGATGTGGTGGAAGAATTGATTGAGATAGAGAGGTCAGGGCTACAATAAGCTGTAATTGTATTACAGCGCCACTGTATTCCAGCCTGGGTGAAAGAATGAGACCCTGTCGCAAAACAAGCAAACAAACCACTATAAAATATTATCTCCCTCACCTGCAATGGCTATTATCAAAAGACAAATATTAACAAATGTTGGAGAGGCTGTTTGACGAGAAAGGGGAACCCTTACACACTGTTGGTGGGAATGTAAATTATTCCAGCCATTATGGAAAAAAGTATGATGATCCCTCAAAGAAATAAAAGTTGAACTTTAATGATACAGCAATCCCAGTACTGGCTATATATTCACAGGAAATGAAATTAGTAAGATAAAGAAATATCTGAATTCTTAATGTTTATTGCAGCACTGTATACAATAGCCAAGATACGGAATCTAAGTGTCCATCAACTGATGAATGAGTAAAAGAAATGTGGTATATTTACCCAGTGTAATTTTATTTAGCCATAAAAAACATTAAAATTCTGTCCTTTGAGACAACACAAAATTGCCTGGAGGACAATATGTTAATTGAAACTAGCGAGGCACAGAAAGACAAATACAACATAGGCAGGAGAGCGTGTTAGCTCTGGGTAGCTTAAGCAATAGATGATAGTTGTGGTGGAGGAAAGAATCAGAGGTAGCAATAACAGGAGGTAGTCATGGGACAGAACTCATACTCAAATTCTATGTAATATGTAAGGGTTGCCTAAGTAATCAAGGCAGAGCTGGGAATCGGCCCAAGGAAATCTCTCAGTGCCTGAAGATGTGGGGATAATTCATAACATCACTCAGAATGTACTGTGCTTTTGTCTATTGATGAATGCATTTCTATTCCTCTGTTGTGAACTAGAACTTTTTTTTCACATGAGTTCAGATCAAATAGCATTTCTAAAAAGCACATCAGTGATTGAGACAACCATCCAGGCAACTGGCTGGAGAGCACAGAGACTGTAGAGGCCACATACATATAAAAAATTCCTTAATAATCAGCAAACTCCAAAGGCAGAACTTTGTAAGGAAAGTTGGAGGGAAACAAAGTCTCATAAACAACGTCGTTCCAAATTATTATCTATTTAATCTGACATTTGAGAAATTTCAGAAAAATCTTAAGGCTTTACAATTAAGGCTCATGACTCAGAAAATCAGTATCCCATGGTAGACATGGTTGGAATGGTCTGATTGATCAGAAAAAGATCAATTGAATTTATTCCAAGAAAGAGAAGGAAGGATAGAGAGAGAGGTAGAGGGATCGAAAGACAGGGGCAGAGAGAGAGAGAGAGAGAGAGAGACAGAAAGAGAAAGAGATAGAAAGAGACATACAGAGAGATATCCAGACACAATGAAAAATAAATCCAGGTAGACATGTCTGGCCAAAAATTTCATCTACCCTTCCTTAATTGGACAGAAAATTTGGTGACTGCTGTTTATAAGCAAGCAGCATCACTTACATATCACTAACTTCTACCTCTTCCTACTTCCTATCCTACTTCTACCAGGCTATTTTTCATGTTATACACCTTTGCACAAAAATGTATTGAGCTGTTGATAATGTGTGTAAAGCATATTTCTAATCATAAGGGAGTAGTAACTTTGTAGAAGTTGATTCTTCATAGCTTACTATAACACATACATACAATATGCATCCCTTTATAACACAAAATTGCACACACATGACATGTATACATATGCATATGGACATACACAAATACATACATATATTATTAATAATGAGTTGCTACATAAGAGTACAAGCAGAATTCAAGACAAGAATCAACCATTTCTACCTAAAGAGGTAGTGAGTGTGTGTACTTGAGTGTGTATGTGAGGGTAATCATCAAAAAGGAGAGAGTATTTTAAATAGATACTGAAATAGAAGTAAAATTTCAACTGGAGGTAGAGAAGAAAGGAATAATTTCAGACTGATGAAACAGGCTGATGTAGGGCACTGAGTAAGGATATTCAGAGTCACATGGGAGGAATTAAAAGCAGTGTACTCTGACCAGAATGCAACATGGAATGCCTGGGGCTTTAAAGGGTTGGTTGAAAGTAGAGTACAACATGCATAGAAGCTTTACTTAGAGTCTTGGAATCAGAGAAAAATAGTTTCCATGCAGGGATAGTGACCATAAGCAAATCTTGCTTGGAAGTCATAGGTCATGAGGAATGCACTGAGATTATTACTTTTGGAAATTAAGAGGTTACTAGAAATTTGAGTGGTGTGATACAGAATGATGACTATTATGTAATAGTCTTCATTTGGTTTAAAAATGCTCATCATCACTGGTCATTAGAGAAATGCAAATCAAAACTACATTGAGATACCATCTCATGCCAGTTAGAATGGCGATCATTAAAAAATCTGGAGACAACAGATGCTGGAGAGGATGTGGAGAAATAGGAACAGTTTTACACTGTTGGTGGGAGTGTAAATTAGTTCAACCATTGTGGAAAACAGTGTGGGGATTCCTCAAGGACCTGGAAATGGAAATTCCATTTGACCCAGCAATCCCATTACTGGGTATATATCCAAAGGATTATAAATCGTTCTATTATAAGGACACATGCACACGAATGTTCATTGCAGCACTGTTTACCATAGCAAAGACTTGGAACCAACCCAAATACCCATCGTTGATAGACTGGACAGGGAAAATGTGGCACATATACACCATGGAATACGATGCAGCCATAAAAAATGATGAGTTCATTTCCTTTGTAGGGACATGGATGAACTTGGAAACCATCATTCTCAGCAAACTGACACAAGAACACAAAATCAAACACCACATATTCTCACTCACAGACAGGTGTTGAACAACGAGGACACATGGACACAGGGAGGGGAGCATCACACACTAGGATCTGTTGGGGGAAACAAGGGGAGGGACAGCGGGGCATGGGAAGGTTGGGGATGGATAACATGGGGAGAAATGCCAGATATAGGTGATAGAGAGGAAGGCAGCAAACCACACTGCCATGTGTGTACCTATGCAACAATTTTACATGTTCTTCACATGTACCCCAAAACCTAAAATGCAATAAAATATATATTAAAGAAAAAGAAAAAATTTAGAGGTTTCTAAAATTTGAAAGTCATTTATTTGCCTCTAAGATCATATGTTTGTTTCACTTTTTGTAAAGAAAGCCTAATGTATGTACCCTATTAGTGTATCAAAACTATCAAAATTATACATGAACTCTTTTGAATACATTGGCATGCCATCTGCAAAATGTTAGTTTAAGAGTTATAGAATCCTGCAAGAGCCACATAAGTATGATGAATACCATTTCGTATATTTTTATACAAATGTGTCAGCGTGGCTCTTTGAAAGGCTTCTAGGAGGAGCCTTTCCCTTTGCCAAAAATATAGGAATGATCTTTCTTCGAGAAACAGTCTCATTATTTTCCCATGAGTAGGTAATTTTTGAGTAAAATTCTGTGTCTAGTAATATTATATTTTGAATACCAAGGCACAATATGGACAGGAGGAAGGTTTAGAAATAGTTTAAAAGAGATCAGTGAAGGAAACAGACAGGTAAGTGTGACTGATGCCAATTTACTAGGACCTCGGAGGCATAAAACTGCCTCTGCCATCTCCACAGTCTTAAAAGGCTCAGCAGATACACCCCCTACCACATGACAGGCCCACATCTGCAGTTACCTCTAAGAATAAAGTGACATCTCTTTCTTTATGTTAGCCTGTTAGATTTTATATTAATAGTATTTGGCACAATAAGAATAATGATTTATGGGAGAAAAAGAATCAGCAAAAATGTTAAATGAAGTGGATAGAGGTTTATGACATATAGGAAAAGAAAATAAACACAAAACAAAAATATGTGGCAAGAGAATTTATTCAGTGATGGCATGTGATGCACAACAGGAAATTTCATTATCTAACTTCATACTCTTAATTCCCTTTGGATCAGAGATTTCAGAATTTAATCATTGTCACAAAATTATTCCTCTAAACATCTTTCTAATAGTAAATCTTAACATCATTTTCTCAATCTTTTCTAATGAGAAAAGTAAACAACCAGATGGGAACCACTCCTTGAATGATTTATTCTTCAAATTTAAGATAATTATTAAGTTATTACTCTGCCATCTTTAACTTTACTAATAAAAGCTGAGTAATTTCAAATCTTGGAACTTTATCCACATCTTTTAGTTCATAAAACTATAACTATAATAAGCTGTATGTCACACAAACGTATACTTCCAGTGAACTTTTAAAAATATGACTGTATATAAAAGTATGAAATAATATGCTCAGTTTTATTTTTGAATGAAGGTTTGCAGTTCATCTTTTTATGTTTTCTTTTTAACTCTTAACTCCAAATTCTGTTGTCCCAATAGAAAGAGATTTATATTGGCCTTTTGTATTAGTCCATTCTAACACTGCTATTAAAAACCTACCTGAGACTGGGTAATTTATAAAGGAAAGAGGTTTAATTGACTCACAGTTCTGCTGGGCTGAAGAGGCCTCAGGAAACTTACAATCATGGCAGAAGGGGAAGCAATCATATTTTCTTTACATGCTGGCAGTAAGGAGAAAAATGAGAGCTGAGTGAAGGGGGAAGCCCCTTATAAAAACCATCAGATCTCATGAGAGTGCACACACTATCATGAGAATAGCATAGGGGAAATGCCCTTCATGATTCAATTACCCCCATGGGATCCCTCCCACAACACATGGGGATTATGGGAACTACAATTTAAGATGAGATTTGGGTGGGGACACAACCAAACCATGTCATCTTTTAACTTTGTTAATACTCTTCAGCTGTCTCCAGTAAGTAGTAAGTTGAACCCAAGGATTATAAAACCAATCATGATAACAGTGTGATACATGGCAGCAAGGATTGTCCTGTAATGTAAACAACTAGCTGTTTAAATTAGTTTTATGCTTAGTCTTATTAAATGTGGCTTAGAGAAGCATTCTTTCAATAGTAACCTAAAATATGGAACATTTAATCCATAGACTTCAAGCTTTTTTATATTTCAACACTCACATTTTAATAATCTCTGTCTTCTAAACTTTGGAAATAGAGTAAAACCATGTATTTAGAGTTAAGTGATCTAGAACTTGAATTTTAGAAGGTATTTGACATCTAAAAAAATTAAAATTACTAAGGCATTTTAGTTGAAAAAAAATACATCTAGTTAAAGATAAACTATCTGTCATACTAATTATAGTGTCCCTAGATTCAGGCTTGCTTGTAATAGAATTGGACAGAGAATGTGCTTACTACTACCCGATATGTCAATTGGTTTATCTTTTACTTTATAAAAAATTTATTTATTCTCTCTAATAAAAATATCTTCCTATCAAAATTATATTTCCTTAACTTTGTAAGTGTAATTTTTATCCTGTGGAGGGAATGAACATATTTCTTTATGCATTTCATTTTTTGGTTGTTTCAACCTGATTATCATTATAAAAAGTATGTTGCTACACAAATGTCCCATAGTTCTGACAAATCAGTTTTGCCTCTAATGGAGAACTGGACAAGAAACAAATTCACGCAGGTATGTTCTACATTTAAAAGTGCTGTCCTGATTTCACAGTGGTCACATTCCTTAAGATAGGATATCCTTAATCTCCAGTATCTCAAAAGTTGTCCCTTTGGTTATAAAATTATTCATAGAATTTGATTACCTAAAGTTCAATTTTAGTTTTTAATTCTTGTTTTAAATTAGTTTACCAAGAGATCAATGTTACAGGAATGCATATTACTATATTAATTTGAAATTATCTACCTTTGTTGTTGTTGTTCTATAAATCCCTCTGTTCAGTCAAAAGCCTCTTCTGAAATTCTATGTGTATAGTTACAAGAGAAATTATTTGATTAAAGTAAAATGAAGAAATTACATCCAACAAAATATCCTCTTTCCCAACCTCTCCAAATGCAGACATTCCTGAAGCCATAAAGAAACTCTAGAATTCCCCAAAATAGAGCCTGAAAACACCAAATAATGGAGTGGCCACATAACATGGAATGTTAAATTAAATATTGATTTTCCTCCTTTACGCATAGGTGGGTGCACAATTGCTGTTTTTGCCTTTAAAAGTAATGGCAAAAGCCACAATTACTTTTCTTCCCACCTAATAGAATATTTTAGTAACAGGCAAATTCATATTGAGTAGTTATTAAATCTTTTAATATTTTTTCTGTAAGTGAAGCTTTTATTTTAGCTCTACAACAATAACTGTAAGACTCTCATAGAGTTTACTTTTATTGAAGTCTCCTATTAATAAATCTTTTCTGGGTAAAACTCATTTATCATTGAAATACAATATACAGTCACATAAATGTAATCGCATATGCCAGACAACCTTAATATTTGGAAAAGATGCTTAATATTGTCTTCTCATTATGACAAAGAATGCTTTAATATTTCTGCTTCAAACAGTACATTTAAAACTGTTATTAAAATAATATACTGAATTGCAGTGTATTATTTACTTTAACATTTGTATATCACTTCAAATTCTTTACATGAAGAATAATTCAGCTTATTTAAAAAATATTTTAATGTACATTTTTGATTATTTTAGTTTTAAAATTATAAATTTGTCTTTATACCATCTAGAGTCATGAACCGAGGATTATTGAAGCAAGTCTTAAATTCCTTTAGTCAATCACCCATGAAAATGAGCCAGGCTGTTTATTTTCTTTTGTTCATTCATTTAAATAAATAATTGTGCTTTGTCTGAGATGAATACGTTAGTGATAATCATTCAAAAGAGCTATAACTTTGGTAAATACAGAAAACAATCAAATTCAGTGGGTTTATTTGACAATTCATGCATTTATTTTTTACTGTAAGCTATTTAACGTATATTGGCGTTCTTGATTATATAATTAATGCTTTATTGTAAATATTTTCTAATAAATTAGAAAGAATTTTCCCAGTGGTCTTAATACTTTTTAAAATTTAGGATTTTAGTAAAGCAAATAGCAATGGACCACACTTTTACCTTGTAAAATATCCTGCAGAACCATGAACAGAAACATAAGATAAAAATACATTCTGAACAAAATTGTACTTTTTTTGAAGATTATAAAACCAGAAAGTTTGAAACAGAGATTAAAAAAAATATATATATGTAATATTTCTGCAGTGCTAGCTTATTAACATGCTTATAAGTAAATTGCATTTAAGTGTATACGTGCATATGTAAAAGACAGATACATTATTCATGCTTTAGAAGTGATTTAAATGTATTATAAACATATATATATTATCCATAGTATTCATATTATAATTATATAGAAATGTAAGATATTTATTATTGTAAGACTGTATAAATAAATGTCATAAACTTTGGGTGGGTACTTCTGCATTGAAAAGTGAAAGATTAGCCTTAACATAGTAATTTCAAAGAAAAATGATTAGTTTGAAGGTATTTTACAACATATTCAGCATAATAGAGTTTGAACTCAAAGTTACTAATTCTTCAAACTCTTGTTTGAAAATAAACCTAATTGGTAAAAGGCATCTCAGCCCCTCACTCTACCTCATGTTGCCCAATTAGATCTAAAAATTTCATCCTAAAATCCCAGATAGAGAAACCATAAATATCACCTACTCCAGGGTCTCCTAATATTGATATTACTGTCATTCTGGACTGGATAATTTTCTGTTGTATGGACCTCTTCTGCTCCATTTTACCTATTAGATGCCAGTATTGTCAGCCCTAACTCCCTTCCCACTGTTGTGATATCAACAATGTCTTCAACCATTGCCAAATGTCCCATGGGGATGCAAAATCATCCCAGTAAAGATTTGATCTAATAAAACCTACCTGTTTTCCAGGTGGTAGAACTATGACACAGAGATATTCTGTGAGTCCTTAAATTCATGTAACTAATTAGAGACAGAGTATTAAAGAGAGATGGCTGGGGTTCTTTTTCAGTTGTGTTTTTCTCTATTTTTCATAGCTGGCTGAAATATATTTCCTATTAACCATTAGAATTTATCCAGTCAACAAAGTTTCTGTCACCATTTTTACTTTCTGTAGTCTGAATTGTTTTTTAATTTTAAGTAATATGTTCATAAGATATATTAGGTCATAAGATGTTGGTGTCACCACCTGAAGGGATCTGTCCTGCAGACTCTGACTTGGTGATGGATGAATAAATTCACTAAGATACAGAATATGGTGAACAAGCGGTCTAAGGGATTGTGAGCCACTCATAGAGAGAGATCACAGCTACACGACACTGACTAGTTTGCCCTCTCTCCATTTATTCAGTATAGAATTAGTAACAGAGGCT
This sequence comes from Cacajao melanocephalus, assembly GCA_963573385.1. Lineage (NCBI taxonomy): Eukaryota > Metazoa > Chordata > Mammalia > Primates > Pitheciidae > Cacajao > Cacajao melanocephalus. The sequence continues at coordinate 51,492 of CAUYLG010059055.1, forward strand.
CTAAGTCAACACACTTGTAGAGAAAGATTAAAGGCCAGGTTTTGAGCCCAAAGCAAACACCATTAGAGGGTAATCTCCCTGGTCTACCTCCCCACAAGAGGGCCATCCAGCTCAAAGGTTAGTTTTAAGACCACATGAGTAAACAAGTTATTCAGATAAACTCTCCCACGTACCCTAGCTATTTGCTTTTGTTACTAACTAAAGGTAAAGGGGATTTAGGCTGCCTTCATCCAAACTCCTACTGAAACTCTGCAAACTTCTTGGCATTCCAAGATGATTTAGGACTATATTCTATAACTTTCTCTAATATTTTTCCTTAATATTTTTGCCACCACCCTGAGTGAATTCCCACAATAAAGTATGTTAAGTAATATGTTCATAAGATATGTTAGGTCACATGTTAATATGAACATATTTACATTCTGTCAGAATCACTATTTTGTGTAAAACATAAACCAAATATAATATTGTCCACTCATGTCAACTGTGAATAGAAATGCACTTGTGTTTTAAAAGTAAATAACTTGATTATTTAAAGAAAAAAATAGCAAAGTCCAATCGCATCAATTGCTTTCTTAAACAGAGCAGCCACTTTGGGCCATTACAGTAGTAGGTTCCTGTTATGAATGTATTAGTTGTTGATTTGTTAGCAGTTAAAGCTTTCTATTTTCCACTTTAAAAAGTGAAGAGATTAATGTAAATGGGAATCCACACTTTTTTTTCTTCCTGTCAGTGACCAGAGGGAGTTCAAAATTATCCAAATGAAATGGCAGTCATAGAATTAAAGATTATTTGTAGTCAAATACTGGCTCAGAGTTACCATTTTGTTTTACTGTTGGCATCCTTAAGGTGTATACAACGCTACAAACAAACTTCTACCACTTATACAAAGCAATTCATAATTAAGGAAAAGCATAGTAATTGACATGCTGAAATGTGACATGAATATATTATTAACATAAACTATCCTCTGCATCTTTACATTTAATATTTATTTATAAAATTCCTCTTCTGGCAACTTAAAGAGAAAACAATATTAAAATAAGTAGACTTGAGTTTCCATTTTAAATCTGGATTATTTTAACCTAGATTTTCTTCCAGTGAAGAAGAGAATAAAAAAGATTGTATGGCAGTATTATATAACAATTATAACAACACCTTTGAGTTACAGACTTGGATTTCAAATTTTTTTATTACTTATGTAAATTTAATTAAAATTAAAAGTAACTTTTTAAATTGCATCAAAGGGATCAATATTACAATCCTCTAGCCATTTTTGTGATGAAATGAAGTAGTATACTACTATCAGTATATTAGTCACATGAGCATTAGCTACTATTAATATAAAGTGATTGCTAGAGTTTCCAAGTAAGATACTAGGTGTAAACATTGTAATGTGGTTACGTCTTTCAAAAAAGAAAATAAAATGTTGTCCATAAAATAGACATAATTATAACATTACCAAGGCATATTTCTCTGCCACTATAACACACATAATCTGCCTTGTTTGTACAGGAGTATTCCAAACTACTTGGTTATGGTATTCTAAATTTGTGAAATTCCTTGGTTGGGATAGGCTAAATGAATTTATTTATTTCTGTAGAATCACGATGGTGTGTGGATGGTGGTGGGAGACTGTGTGCGTGTTTGTTGAAAGTGAAGAAGGATTATTTTATACTGTTTTACAATGATAGGAAAATATCATTTAAGTCCCTCAGTTGAAAGCAGAGAAGGGTTTCATCCATTTCTTTGATTCAGAATGGCATACAGAAAGGAATATAATTGACATGAGAGTTGGCCTTTGTTGTTTGAAAACTAATCTGCCTAAGCCTTAATAAAAATGACTGAGGGGAAATTTATAAATTCATTAGACAATCTTGAAACTGAATTTCTATTTATTAAGTTCCCTGGTCATGACTGTGGGTATGTCTTAATACATAAATCCAGAAATCCATGAGATAATATAAAGTATTCCCTATAAATGAAATAACTTCACAACTTCTTTTCCAACAAAATATTGGTAAAACATTAAATATTCTCATAAAGCTTTTAGATTTTAAAATCCTTTTGGAAAAAAATTCACCAATAGGTATCATAGTACACTAAAGACTTGGATATATACATAATAACAGAGATATAATGAACTTAACTTGCTACTAATTTTTTTATTTTTACAGATTTTTATTTGTCATTTTTAATAAAAGATTTTCATTTTTTACTAATGGTACTAATGAAAGCATAATGTATATCCATGTTTTTGATTAGGTGAATACAGTTACATATTTAAATATTAATATAATTTTGGTTAATAGGAGCATTCCTAAGGAACCAAGATCATAGAGTTTACACAAAGCAATTAACAGTAACATTAAACATTATAAGGAATTGTTGTAAAGCAACATCTTTTTTTCCCTCATTGACTGGCACATCAAGTATTGAACACTGAAAATTATTGTCTTTCCTTTGCAAAAATTTTACTTTGACATTCCTGATGCCTACTAAGAATAACCTGGCCATTATAGGTGAAAGGTATGTATTTATTAGTGCTTTCTGATTGTATAGAAATAGAACAAATATAACCTTAATTTTTGTCAAGTGGCTTGTAAAACCTTTGCTATACAATAAATCAGTTTTCCTTTGTCTTTCCTCCATATCATTTTATCCATGACATATCCTTAAAATTCTTGAGCCAGTACTACTCTACATGAGCTACTTTTTCCCCCTTTATATTTAATAAAGGATGAGATGAGTGAAGACCATGGGTAAATGAAATATTGCTGATTAGACCCGCAGCAGAGTTGCAGAGAAGTCCCACATCAATTTGCAATCCCTTTGATTAAGCCATTAATAACATGTATTAATTTCTAATTATGTTAATAGATAATTTCTGAAGAGATCCATTATGAGAAATTCACTTTTTTAAAAGTTGAAACAAAGTGCTAGAATTACTCATTGCAATCGAATAGATTAAAATATGTCAAATTATATTTAACCACAAAATTCATTAGATGACATTTTAATGCTTACAGGATGAAATATTGGAATATTAATATATTATCTATATTTCAGGATTACCTTGAGATAAAAAATGGTCTTTAATATCTCTATCTGGGGTAGACATGACACTTCAAATTTTAGGATGAAGTGTTTAACATTATAAATTTCTGGTTAGAACATTAGCTGTATTAAATTGAAATAGTAGCTTTATATAGAACAATGGAATCAAGGTTAAAATTGTATCCCATTATGCATTATACCATTTTGAATGGACTGTGTCTCATTCAGTTTTAATTTTTATACAGAACTATAACGTTCCAGTAATGTCACAAAATATTAATCATTAATAATTGCTTCAAAGAATGCAATGTGTAGAGTATTTACAAATGCTATTTTTTTTTCTGACTGATTAGTTACATTTTAAACATTCTACAGAATTAGGTTTTCAATTAAAAGAGAATTTCTTACATTGATTGCCCTAAATCTTCTTAGTCTCTTAATTACTTTTATAATTTGTTGTCTACAAATCTTACTGACTTCACACTAGTAGTTACTAGACCCAATGAGTTCTTTTGGACTCTAATAAATCTTGAGTAATTGCAGCCACATTTTAGCAACTTTATTGATTATATCCTTAATCTTTATAGTTGTTTTCTCTTTGAGTTACATTAGCTTTTATTTCAGAGCAATCTTTTCCCCAAATAGAACATTTGCAATTTTATTAAATATACTCCTCTTTTGCTGGATTAATCTTGGAATATATTTGTTGATTTCGAAGAATATTTTAATGAACTGTTCCTTCCTGAGAATACAGTTGTTTTTCTGTGACATTTTTTGAAACCTAGCAAAGTACTGATGCATATATCTTAGGTCTGTAAAACAAAATTATTTAATTAATTATGTTCTGTTAAGTTATTTATTAAAACGCTATGGTAATGGATATACTTAATATTTTCATGATGGTGTAGATACAATAATCCTATTATTTAAATGCTATCTAACTTATTTTTCTGAGTAAATTTCACATTCACATGGAAAAGATGGAAGTTACAAAGGAGTAGAGTGAGAAATGTCTCCTTCCCTTTTTTGTCTCCTGAATGTGACAATTACCTCCCTGGAGACAAGGTTCTACAGACTGAATTTGTTCTTCCCCAAAATTCATATGTTGCAACATTTACCGTATTGTGACTGTATCTGGAGATAAGGATTTTAGGAGGTAATTAACATTACATGAGGTTATAATTGTGGGTTTCTAATTCAATAGAATGGGTAACCTTATTAAAAGAAGAGAGATTTCTGTTTCTCTGTCTTCATAGCACACACATAGGTAAGGCCATATGAGGACTCATGGAGAGGTGGTCATCTGCAAGAAAGAAAGAGAGTCTTCATCAGAACCTCACCATACTGGTACCCTGATCTCAAACTTCCAGCTTCCAGGACTTTGCGAAAGCAGATTTCTGTTTTTTAAACCACCCAGTCAATGATATTTTATTTTGGCAGCTGATCTGGCTAATACACAAAGACTATTGCAGATTCTGACATATTTTCAGAAAAGTGTTGTAAATATATGTATTTTATATTGCCTCTTTGCTCTGTTCATTGTTTCCTTTGCAATGCAGAAAGTTTTTAGTTAAAAGTAATCTAATTTGCCTGTGTTTTATTTGTCCTTTGCATTTTTGGGGTTATATCCAAAAAAGTCATTGCCCTGACCGATGTCATGCAGCTTTTCCTCGATATTTTTTTCTAGTAGTTTTATTGTTTCACATCTCATGTTAAAGGCTTTGATCCATTTTAAGTTGATTTTAGATAGAGATGAGAGTCTAACTTCATCCTTCTGCATATGGATATCCAGTTTTCTCAGTGCCATTTATTAAAGACTGACATTTATTCATTGTGTGTTTTTGGAATTTTTGTCAAAAATAAATTGATCATAAATGTATGGATTTTATTTTGGGGTTTTTATTCTGTTCCATTGGACTATGCTTTTTTGTTTGTTTTATGTGTGTGCATTTTATATTGTACTTTAAGTTCTGGGGTACATGTGCAGAACATGAATGTTTGTTACATAGGTATGCATGTGCCATGGTGGTTGGCTGCATCCATCATGCTGTCATTTACATTAGGTATTTCTCCTAATGATATTTCTTTCCTAATCTCTCCAGCTCCCAACAGGCCTCAGTGTGTGATGTTCCCTTCCCTGTGTCCATGTGTTCTCATTGTTCGACTCTCATTTATGC